>JANHAO010019939.1:0-13058 GCA_026873985.1 Saraca asoca
TCACACAGATACAGGTGTATCAAGAGCCAAAGCTCTGATACCAACTATCGGTCCCAATTAAAATGATTAAAGAATACGAAAAGAGAATGGATCTTGCCCTTATCTCGTTGGAGATTAGTATACACTAATATCAGATTTAACTTTTATTGAATTTTTGAGTAAAAGAGTGAGAGAGATTATGCAGCAAAATATGAATCAATGTTAAGTTGTAGAATTTACAATATTACAGAATAAAGTGAAAAGATGAAGACCAATCTTTTAAAGTGGTTCAACTTGAATTAAAATCGCAATTCAAGTCTACTCCACTTAGTCTTTCTCAACCAAAAGACCTCTATGTAACATCGATTATGGTCTGTTATTTACTAATTTATCGATGTGACTTCGATGTGAAATAAGTTGTTTGAAGCTGTACATCGATTTATACATCGAAGCAGACAAATTACTAGACCTTCAGTAATGATTTTTGGTCGATACATCAAAGTGACGTTGATTCAAAATGAGATTTTCGTTCATACATCGAAGTAACATTAATTTAACTGTGAGTTTTTATTTGAACACATCAAAGTGACTTCGATTTGTTTATGAAGATCTTTCACAGTTCTTCAGTACATCGATATTGCATCGAAGTATGCAGTAAATTTTTCTTTTAAAAATCAGTTTTCTTATTTCTTCCTTTAAAAACAACTAGATCAATTACTATTTCAGTTTATATACATAAAGTTCTATTGAAATATGAAATATTACAATACATAATCTTGAACTTCTTCACTGTTCTTGAATCATAATTCTTGAAAAGTAAATTTAGCATGCTAAAACATATTGTTAGTTCAAAATTACTCTTTTTCAACATTCAAAACCAGTAAAAACCAATATAGCTTAGAGTATTACTGATCTAATAATCTCTAAGGCTAACACCTTTCTCTTTCCTGGTCACAAGGGCGGTAACTTGAGGTCTGCTCTTGGTTGACTCTGCTCGAATATCTAGCTTGTGCATATTTCCATGTGTAACGACCTCGGCCTGCCTTTGCACACCCTGAGCCTGTGCTTGTGTTAACATCGTAACTGCTTTAGTTAATTCTCCCATCATATTTTCTAGTTTTTCCTAATGTTGATGCCAAGTTTGTACTCCATCAATCCCATTGACAATAGTAGCAAGTTAGTAAGAGCTAGCTGGGGGCAAGCTGGTGGTAATACCTATAACAAGGGCAGCGGAAGAGTCTTTATAGATACGTGACCTTCTAGCTGATCAACCAGAACATTTGAAGCCGTGGTGGTTTTTCCTCTGGCCATTATAGTCGACAAGAAGATCAACCAAGATGTAGATAAGTCTCCACAAACGGTGCCAAAATGTTGACTGTGGAATTTGATTCGATCCAAATCCAGCCAACCCGAGGAGTTCTTAAGGACTTAAACTGCAATCTGATTGTGCAACCGAAAAGTAAAGAGATGCAGAGGAAGAATAGCAAGAATGCAGAAGGATTTCTAACGTGGTTCGGCTAAATCGGGCACACTGATCCTTACGTCCACGGTATTGTTTTATTGCTCTGGTGAAATTTCTACAAAGTTTCGGTATATGTTTTTCTGACTTACTTGACAATAATCTCCCCTCTTCTATTTATAAAAGTTGGGAGGTTACAAATATAATTACACAAGTTGTATTTCTATTATATCAAATACGTCAAGTAATAAATGTAAATGACAAGTACGATTTCTGCAAATTGGCTTTCGCAGGCTGTTTTTTGTGGTGGGCCTTTGTGTGCTACTTCATACAGACTGGTTCCACAAGTTGGGTCTGAGAGGGTGCCTTTGCTTTAGGTTTACCCTTAGCAAACTTCTAGTTGGACGAGATGCCACGTCCGATAAGTTAGGACTCTTGATCTGGGATTACTACTGACCTTTGGTCAACGATGTCAAATTCGTGAGCTCACACTTAACGATGTGAGCTTGCGCAAAGTGAACTACTTCCTTAATGAGCCGAGGCTTGTTCCTTAGTGAGCTGGGGCTTCTGCCTTATTCTGTGCTCTTGTAGCTAATGATCTGGTGCTCTCGAGCAACCTTAGCTCTTGGGCGGTCTGGGTTCTTTTCTCATTTGGTCTTATCTGCTGTCGAGCCTTTGCTATCCCATTTTGCACAACACAAATGATGATGGTCGAAGTGACCTGCCCCATGTGAGGTATTATCCGCTTTGGGCTTAACGATTAGGTGCGCCAGATGCGTCTGCACGATTTTATCCTTTTAGAAAAGGCGCCTCACTTGGGAAGGGTAAACCCTCACCTTATAAGACACATCGATGTGAGACTTTTTCTCACCCCATACTATTTTTTGCCATCAACATAAGCTCCTTAAATTGGGTGAGCTTGTGCATGATGTAGGCAGGGGGTCCCACCGAGCATGCTAAATGATGATGATTGAAGTGACTTACCCTGTGTGAGTTATTGTCTGCTTTGGGCATAGCGATTAGGTGCACTAGGTGTACCTACACAATTTTGTCCTTTTAAAAAAGGTGCCTCACTTGAGAGGAGCAAACCTCTGCTTTATAAGGTACAATGTCACTCGACTTTTCATCAATATGGAACTTTTTCTCACCCTATGTTATTTTTTGCCATCAACAAGTTCTATACTAAATTTCAATATCGATGCACAAATTGTAAAGCTAATTCTTGAGATCATGATGTAATATTTTTGTGTTAAACTCTTTTTGGGCAAACATCATTAGTGCATTTATTATAAAAAAAATTGGTTTAATTATAATTTTAATCCTTGATATATGAATTGAGCACATTTGATCTTTCTTAGATAAATATATTCTATTTTAATTCCGTTAATATATAAATTGGATTAAAGTAGATTTGAATTGATAATTTTTATCAAATTTAAGATAAAAAATCTTAATTAGCATATAAATTTTCAACAAGGTTAACAAAGAACTAAAAAGACAAGTAATGAAACATTTTTATGTGAGAAATCGTGCAAATCATATAATCCATCTAAGACAAGAAAATACTTTAATTTAACTATTAATATTCTATAACTGATTAATTTTTCTCCTTGTGATTACCAATTTAAAAACTCCATTAAAGTATAAAACATTTTATTTAAAGAAGACCATTTGTGATCAATTTATATATCAAGATACAAATTATAATTATGCCTAAAAAATTCTAAACCATGATAAAACCTTAATAATAAAATTGAATTCATCATGAGTATATTTACTTCTGCTGAACATCTGTACGTGCCCTCAATGATGAATGTTGTGAATTGGCATACTCAACTTTTATTTTTATGCTCTGCTCATGCTAAAACCCAGACCAGATGTTTGACTAGTCAAATAATCAAAACAAAACTAAGTGGGCCTTCCTTCAGAGCTTGTAGGGTCCATCTGGGGTTGTCCAAATCCCACCATGGACAATTTTTCTTGTATTTTTCTGTACGTCTAAGTCAGATAATCATAATAATGATAACAGCCCATCTCATCAAATATTTTTTGATTGGCCATAATGGTATCTGCTGTATTTCTAAATTGAAAGATACTTAATTCTTTTTATTTTCTTGAAATTTCAAAAGCTACAAAATAAAAATGAATTTTTCCCTCTATATTCATTCTTTTTTCTCCTAAAATGGAAGCTACAACAAAATTAAAACAAAATTATATCTTCTCTCTAAAAAATAACATATTCATATTTGTGCCACCAACAAAGATATATTCATTCATCAAAATTTCCTCTAAAATTCTCAAACTCCTTTATATATCGTAGCAACTTCTCTTGTCATGCCAGAAGCATGAGAACTCCTAATAATTTCTATCTTATTCATCCAAAACACATTCTCTATCCCTGTGAGAGTGATAGAAGAGTGTCACAAATTGTACCTCCAAGACACACCAAACTCCCATTTTCAACCAAACTAATTGAGTTTTTGGTGAAGAAGGAGGAGAATTCACATTTCATGACTTGGAATTGGAAGTGCCATCAGAAGGTTTATCTGGCTTGCTCCTTTTGGTATCTGGACTATTATGATAAGAAATTGGACATGATTCAACTGTTAATTCATCACTTTTATAGCTCAAGCAAGCAGCATCCAGCACCCCAATAGGACTCTGGGGCGGCACAAATGGCCCCGAGTTACTTCTCATTTTAGCAGAAATATTACTCAAAGACAAATCTCTGATCAGCTCAAGACACTTTAGAACTCTCTCCTGCAAAAATGAAAATCCCATAACTCAAAAAATTCCACTAAAGAATAAAAAGGAAAAAGAAAGAGTTAACATAGGAAAAGATGATCAAAGACCAGTATCTAGAACATAAGCAAATTTGTCTTCTCCTGTGTTTGTTATATGAGAACCACCATTTTTACCTTCTCTACAATTAAGAAAATAGATGTGGCCTTATCAGTTTCAGTTGCTTGCAGTTCCCCTGAGACAGAAATTGCCACTGCTACAGCAATTTCAGAGGGCCTGAACTCCAAGAAGTCAATTCCTGCATTGATTTCAAAACAAGCAGTGGCCAAACTCAATAATCCACAAGAACAACAAAGGACAAAGATACTGGACATGCAAAGGGAGTAAGAGGCATACCTCTGAGTGTGCTAAGTATGAGTTGGACTGATCTAGAAATGGATGACTTTGTTGGATTCTGCTCATTATTGATTTTACTGAGGAAATAATCAATGAAAGAACAAGGAGTATAAGCTAGCATTTTCCATCTCAATGTGCTTAAAACCAGTAGCTCCATTCTTTGAATGGTTTTAGCTTCAAATATATACTTTGACTCTCCAACCTGCATTACCGAAAATCAGTGAGAAAATTAGAGGAAAGATATATACAGTAGCACAATCCATAATCTTAAAAAACAATATGGTTTTTACCTGTAAATCTACAGATTGAGGCACTTTGATCTCCTCCATTTTAGCTGCTATTGACAAACAAGCCACAGCTAACAATTGCACGAGCCAAGCTTTACCTTTCTACATAGATCACGACAAGAGATCAGCAAACCAACTAGACAATCAATAAGAGATCACTCTAAAAAGTCAAAGACGAGTAAGATTAATATTATATATTCGATCTTACCGGTAATTCATAAATTGATAGGAACCGGTCCAAGTAGTTAATTGATAGACACAAGCTCAATGGTCCAAAACCATAGTAGGAGTGAGCCTGTTGATCACATTAACAAACTAATGTCATTAAAAGAAGTTCCAAATCAATACCATGAAAGAAATTTCCATACACAGTTTTAAAAACAAATCAATGTTCAAAGAGAATTGAAATAACAGAGAAGCAACAAAGAAGGAAAATCCAAAACCAATTCAGAACATCACCAAGCTTTTAGAAAAACAGTTGAGGGATAGACATTAGTACCATTAAACCATTGCTAGCATCAAAAGTTATAAAAACGGAGGAAACAACAGAAAATTCACAGTAGAGGCCAATTGAAGTTAAGTAAGAAAGGCAGGCATTATAAAGAAACTAACATCAGGAACAACAAATAAGGAGGAGATTAGAAGTTCACTCTTCTCAACGACTAAATTCTAGTGAGAAATACTTACTACCAAAAACTTAGGAATCTATATAGATTAGAAATTATCTTAACAGGGAAATTTTAATTTTTCTCATTCGACCAAAAAGGGATCAGGAATTGTCAATTAATCTAGCAAAATCCACAATCCCACTTGAGAAACAAATTAAACCAACCTTCCAAATCCAATCAAGAGCCTCTCTCCTAACACTCAAGCCCAAGTCCCCACTACGCAGCCTCTTCAGGTAATCATCTTTGGGCAAATGTTCTATCTCCCTCTTAACCATTAGTCTGACATTTTCTTCACTCTGTGCCGGAAAACCCATTAAGGAATCCGATCCATGGTTGTCCGAACCCGGATAACCATTGTTAAAGTTTAAGTTTTGGTCGGAAATTCCAGAAACATCTTCCACATTACACTCTAAATCATCAAAGCAGGTATTGCTGTTCTCCGAACAGAGAAGGTTTGAGGTTACTCGGTCTATACTTTCTGCCATTGAAAACCTCAAAATGCTATAGAAACCCAGTGAAAACTCATCAAATTAGCGTTGGAAAGGATGCATAATGGATTAAAAGAACAAATTTTTAGAGCGAATTTGATAAAACGATGATGAACCGATGAATTAGTGAGAGAAAGAGAGCGTGGGGAGAGTAGATGGAGGAGAGCTTAGTGAAAGAGATGATCTTTATGTAGGAAGCAGGCATATGCCTTTAGGGTAAAACGAGAGGTTGCGGGAAGAAAGTTGTGCAATTGTGGAAATAGAGCCAAATAAATAAGAAAACAAATAAAAAGGCCAAAATTCCAAATAAACTATTTTTGCAATTATAAAATTAAAAGCGTTACTTTTGGTTCTTTAGATATTGCATTTTTTGGCTGTAAATCTAAAATTAGAACTCCTTATTTACATAACTGTATCTATATATAATATAATATAATATGTGCTTTGCTATTAACAAGAGGCAACAATTAATCTTGAAAAATGCGGTCAACATTAGACGTCGATAATATCTTTCTTTTTTCTATAAACATGGGACGGATTGAAATTCCTTTAATTTTATTCCTTTTAGTCTTCTATGATTATTACAAATAATGATATTCAAATCATTTTCAAAGCCAAACATTAGTCAGCAAATTAAGTAAGAACATAAAATATTGATAAAAATACATTTTACTTTCCTAAAATTTTTGTTTGGGATAAATTATTTCTTGAAATTTAAAATCGAACATTTCACTTCATGAATCATTCTAAAAAATGAGATAGTTAAATTAGATAAAAAATTTAATAAAAATGAGATAATTTATCTCAAACACAAATTTATAAGATAATTTATTTCAAATGTAAATTTTAGAAGTTAAAATATATTTTTTTCTAATTTTATTTATATTAATATATAATAAATTATTGTTATGGGCGTTATCCGGTCCGCCCAGAATGGACTAAAATAGGCCCAAAGAAAAGCAAAGCCTATCTGATTAAAAGGCCCCAAATCGCTTGGTAATGAAGGTTGTTTAGTGGAACATCAATGCGCTACCTATGAGCCAAGGACACAGGACGAATTCAACGCACGATATCAGTTCGCTAAGAAGGGTGTCGACTCATTGAGCAGAACGCAACGTCCAGACTAGCCTTCCTTAGGTCCACTTTAAGCAAGGTCCACAACAAGGTCAACTTTTCTGGCCAATAGATTACATGACGCAAGTCCAGGTCGCAGGGATAGTGAGCTAGACATCAGTACGGAAGTCTAGTCACCAGCTTAGGGTACATGCTCACGACCGACAGCTTAGCCTCTAGAACTGACACATCAGCTCCCAACAGTCCGATAATAATTTGTCCGATATTTATTATCAGACGCTAAGCATTTATTGCCTTATGCGGTGAAAATAATCATTTTGATTGTAGAATAAATTACGCTTGTAGCCCTTCCCTTTTCTATAAATAAGGGAGGAGACTTCTGTATAATGGGTAGGGAAAAATATTGTAAGCAGACACTTTGCCAGAATAGCTACTGAACTTTGCATTTCCGTTGAGTTGAACAGAAAATCACCACTCAAAAGTTAATATAAATCTCCGTGGATATAGGGGCCGATTGGCTTTAGTCGAACCACGTAAAAGCTTCTAGTGTTTATTATTCTTCCCCCTTTTTTCTCTTCTTCTTCCTCCGTCAGTTTACTTCTTCAACTTGCAGCTTGGGGTAATTCTAAACTTATATATGTTGACCAAATTCCACTGTCAACAATTATATTTCTGTTACAGGTAAAATTCGATATCATAAGATGGCCTGGCAAAAGTCCAGCAGAAATCAAGTCCAACAAAGAAGCCTAACTCATATGACTGTGAGGTTGCTTGTTGAGTAGCAACCTCCAACTCACCAGCAACAAGCCTTAGCTCATCGATAGCTCGAGCTCGCAACCCGTTCAAGTTAGACCTCGTGAAGGAAAGATAGCCCGTAGTGTCTTGCCTAGCTAGAAGCTTGCTGAGGTCAAGCATACAGCCGATGGATAACTTGCACCATCATCTTGCAAAATACAGCCCAAAGGTCCCACCTGCAGAAAGCATTTTACATAAGTCAACCAGTAATCTGTAAAAGCTAACTTGTTGTACTTTAGACTATTTTGTACATTTATTGTTTGATGTAACGAAAATAAAATTTGTAAAATTACTCTTGTAACATCATCTCCTTTATAAATAAGAGAAAGGAGCCCACTGTAAAGGAAGAGATAGAGAAGAGGACTGTATAGAAACTCTGTAAAATTGTCTTTAAATAAATAAAATGCCATCATGGATGTAGGGATTGGTTCCATCCGATTTTGGTCGAATCACGTTAAATCACTGCGTTCCTTGCTCTTCTTTTTCTTCCTCTGGCCATTTTGCACCTTTTTACTGTCAAAATAACCGGATAACAGCTTGGGTCTCAAAAGAACTCCCTCAGGTTGGCTGGATTGGGCAGAACCGAATTCCATCGTCAACAATTTCATCATAATTATTTATAGAAATTATTTTAAACTTAAATATTCAAAATAATTAGAAATAATTTATAAATAAAAATTATACTAGTATAAAAGTGTACTAATATTTTTATATTAGCATACTACTTTAGAACAAAATTAATATATATTATTAATATTTTTAATACTGACATTAGGTAGATTAATATTGAGAGAGAGAAATACAAAAAATTCTTTTTCACTTTATGTGATTGAATTGTCCTTACCAACTTTGTAAACTTGAAATTAAAACATTAAATTATATAAACATTTAGAATTTATACCTATTATTCATTTAATTGACTATCTTATTTAGTTGGGTGATTTTTTGTTAACTTTTTAAATAATAATTATAATATTATTGTACATTAATTTATCACATTACTTTTGCTTATAATTTTAATCTCATTTTCATGTATTTAATTAAAACTTTGTATCTCTGACTTGGTTTTCATTAAATACATAATGTAGAAAATAAATACGTGTCCAATAATATTGTAATACTTATTTAATAAATTTATAAAAAAATTATATAATTAAATAAAATGATGAAGTATATAGACAATGAGTGTTTTTTTCAAGATTTTATATAGTTTAAGAATTATATTCCAAATTTTGAAAGTTAACAGTAATATAATCTAATTGCTCAAAAATTAAAAGAGACTTTTTACATTTTTACTATTCAAAATATAAGTTTAAATTAAATGTAAATTAATAAATTAATATAATAATAAAATAAAGTAAAAGTGATTCATTTTTAGTATAAAAATCTTCTAATATAAAAATAAAAAAAAAATGAGTTAAAGAAAGCAAATTGAAAATAAGTAATAAGATATATGTTCTTTCTTAATTTGTTTTTTAATTTTACTTTTATGCCTTACATTTATTATTATTTATTTTATATTGACATCAGTTTTTTTAAAGTTTCATAATTATAATTTTGTTATATAATTTTTTAATAATTTTATTATTAAATAAAATTTCTTTGTATATTTATTTTAAAAATTTTGTTAAACCTAAATGTAGATATTTTTATTAATAAATTTGTGTAAAATTTATGTATTAATATTAAATACATGTTAATTTATTAAACTAAAAATAAGAATTATTTAAAATTAGTTTATTATATATATTAAACCAATTAATCCACCAATAATATATATATATATATATCTAAAGTACATATATAAATATAGTTATAAATGTGTACTACATGAAATAAGAACAACTAATATAATTTTATCTCAACTTTCTAGTAGTAATAAGTGAGAGTTTAACGAAAGATTAAAATTGAGCCATTAATATATAAAGAGAATCAAAATTGAGTATTTTAGTAACTATAAGAAAAAAGTTAAATATTTTAAATTAGAAAACTAAAGTCAATTTATTCATATTTTAATAAGATCAAGATTGTATTTAAACCTTAATTATTTATTATATGTAACTATGATATATTAATACTTAACAATTTTAAACTCTTAAATAATTAAGAAAAAAATACATTTTATCCCTCTAAAGTTTGTATTTATAACAAATTATCTCTTAAAGTTTACTTTTAAGACAAATTATCTCTCTTTCCATTAAACTTAACATCCTACTTAATTGTTTTATTTTTTAAAAATAGTTTATAGAATTGAAATACCTAACTTTAAACTTCAAGAGGGTAAATATATTTTTTTTCAAAAATATATTTTCTATTTTATGCCACAGTAATAGGAGTAATGTCCTTGCATGCATATAAAGAAAAAGCAAAGAAAAGAAATTTGAATATTATGCAATTTTTTATTGTATTATCTGTCATGTGATATTTGGAAACATAACGAAGAAGAAATTTTATTTTTAGAGTAATAAAGAAGGGAAAATATCTAACGCAAATTGCTTGCTTTTATATATTTAATATTTAATTTTTTGGGTAGAATATTTTAATATTTATTTGGAGTTCATATATTAGGAGCATATTCTCATGACTTGATGCAAATAATCCATGATGATGTAAACTAAGTAGGATGATTTCATGAGAGAGATAACATTTTTTTAATTCGAGAAAACAGTCCCGTTACGTGCACAAAAACAAAAGTGTGATGCTGTGGGGCCCAGTCTTTTTCACTTCACACCCTTATATTGTTTGATTTTCAATTACAGGCCACAGATGTCTGACGATGATTACAAGGAAGGATGATTAGTTTATTTCTGACAAAGTTAAGGACCAATATGCAATTTTTATTGGTAAAGGGTAGGAATGGAATTTCATTTATAAATTTACTAATATTATCCATTCTAGAGGAAAATTGATTAGCACAAAGGGAATCTGCCTCTTTCAATGAATGATATATTCCTTCAATTACCTAAAAATGAAGGGGAAAATAAAATTGTGTAAGATTTTCTTTTCAATCGGAGCAAAATTTGACTTGATAAATTATGGGAAGGGCTAAATGAAAGTAATGTTGCAATCTTTTTTTTTTTCCAATAATTCTTTTATATTTTTAGTCATGTGCAATCTTTTTAATTTTTTAAAAATGTGTAGTCAATTTTTTTATTTTATAAAATTAAATGCTTGAGAATAAAGATATACAAATTTAATGCAGATTTTTAAAGATTATGGAGTAAATCACACATGATCTAATAAAGAACACAATAGTTCCATGTATTACTCTCTTTTTTTTTTATAAATGATTCTTTATTATATAATATATTTAGCAAATTTTCCCAAATCCACTCATTTATAATTTTTCTATTTAAACTAAATATTGATTCAATAAATAAATTTGATATCATAAATGACAATAGTTTCATTATTTAGTATTCCTGAAAAATATATAATATTGGGTGGCAGTTGTCCCACCACCATGGAATGCACCTTTCACCAAACCATAATGCCCCAATCAGATATGTAATTGCAAATGTGGCCTAAAAGAAATCGATGCCCCAATGTAAATTGATCACAAGAAATTAATGTACCCTGCTGGTCAATTTTGGTGCCCCATCAAATGGGTTTCCTAATTCTACACTTTCAGCACTCCATTCTGCCGTTTTGGTCTAATCATCAAGTCGTCTATTTTCTCCATCAAGCTAGTTGTCAGTTGGTAATAACGACAAAGTGGAGGAAAAAGAGTAGTAATGTTCATCAAGAAATAGTGGTAATTAATGAATCAGTTTGAAGAATTTATACATTGAATTTAATATTCTCAATAAAATATTATTTTATTATCCACAAAGCACCGTAAAAAACTGTGTCCAAATCCCGATCTTATTGTATTAATAAAATTTAAATTTTTAAATTTTATATTCTGGTTCCTGAATTAAGTTCAAATCTATAGCATCAGAATAGAGTCCTTAACTTAAAAGGTATTTAATATTTTTTTTGAAAGACTTTGTCATTTTTTACGTTCCAAATTCAATTATGATTTCTTCGATTTAAAATTTAGAAGCAAAGCCATTTTTACTATCATATAAAATAAAACAAGGGATATTTCGTGAAACAATTGAGATTTTTTTTTTTGGTTTCCCATGCTTTTAAGATTTAAAAAACTGTAAGTTCTCTATTTAATTTCCACCAAAATTTATTAGGTGAATTTATTCCCTTTCTTTTATGGAAAGACCCTAATTCCCCTTACTCCCTAAATCAATAATCCTAGCAATGGCAATGGGGCGGGGGCGACGGTGGGGAATGAGATCCCCATCTCTAATTCACGCCGGGAAATTTTTCTCTGTCCTCGTCCCCCTCCCTATCCTGCAGTGTCAAGGGAAAATTAATCCTCGTCCTCGATCCTCGCGAGGATCTGTGGGATTTTTTTTTAAAATTTTAAGTGTTTATTTTTTATTAAATAATATAAAATTAATAAAAAATATAAAAAATAATCAAAATACAATAAATAATATAAAATTAATATGTAAAATTATTTTTTTTACATATCGGGGTGGGGATCGGGGCTGGGGAACATAATCCCCGTCCCCGACCCTGAAATCTATTCGAAATTTTTTTTTTCTCATTTTCTAAATTAATCCTCCAATCCCCGTCCCAAACAGGGATTTCTAGTCCAATCAGGATTGATTATCATCCCTAAATAATGTCACGACCCAACTCCCAGGTCCGTGACCGGCGTAGAAGATCGCCCGTAGGAGACCTCCTACAAGCCTAACTGTACATTTAGCCATAAATTTTCTTTTATTTCTGCCGAAAATTCAGCAGAATCTCCCCTATAATTTGGACACCGAGGCTCAAGGCCTTATTTCATCAGAACTTGATAAACAATTTATATATATATAACCTATTGAGCATCCAGAACTCAATTATAAGTATAACATAATAAATATTACAGATTTATATAATAGATTATGGACAGACCATATGGCCTATATACGCAGCAGGAATAAGTACATGGTGGCCTAACCGACATTCATTATACTATAGATCAGATATACAATATGTACTCATTATTATTAACCATTACTGATACTTTTGTTATTGTATTTCTTTGTATTTCAGATTATATTCCGTCTTATTTACAGAATGTTAACTGGATCCAGATAATTCCAAAGTAACCAGAACCGAT
>JANHAO010019940.1:0-13038 GCA_026873985.1 Saraca asoca
TCAACAAGCTGGAAGCTAGAGAGGAAGCTTTTGAGGCCATTTGGAGAATTTTCCTGGTGTGAAGATCCACACACTTCCGCTGCAAAAAGAGCTGGACTAAAGGTTAGTTAGTTCCACTTTCACCTTAGATTTCTCTGAGAAATTTTGGGACCTCAAACTAGTAGATCCTTGGATGTTTGCTCAGCCAAAGGGGAGGGAAAAAATTTTGAACTTTCAGCCCTTTACTGCCCCCTTTGGCCGAACAACTCCCTTCACCATAGCATGAGCTAAAGAACCAAAGTCTCATTAAAGATCCAAACAAGCATAAAATGTTACCATTTGATCAAAAAGATCATAAATTGCAATGAAATAAGAATAGAATAGATTCCTACATGCTATAATGTAGTCGATCCCTTTACTAAGCTTCTGTACTAGCAAAAGCTTGATCGTCATTTAGAAAAAATTGAGATTAGATAAAAAGGTGATTGGCTTTAAGTCAAGTGAGAGATTGTTAGTATAAATGCCCTAGAGACAATCAATTGTAATGGCATGGATACTATATATCTTAGTGTAATTAATAAACATAATGTTTTGACCTCTATATTAATTTAGTTTTAATATATATATGTTTTGATATATGTATGTTATACTGGATAAAGTCTTTGAAATATAAATGTGTATAAATAAATTACAATTGAGATTGTAATTATGAGATAATTTATACATATAATTGTATTTTTACATATCTCTGATTCTTAAATAATTGAGAAAATAGGATATCGATTATTCATGAATAAACCTGCATATATTATCTTACATTCTTCTAGAAGAATGCAGTGATCTTAGACATTGTAGATATGTTGATATCTAGATGAGACATATAGGTATTTGTTATAAAACATATGATTGGATTGACTCACCATGAGAAACTATATAGATTGTTACCGTGTGTCAATGGAGTTATCATGCGAAAAGTGGTGTAAGTGATTCTTAGACTTGAAATCAACACAGTACCTTATGTATGGAGCTGTGTACTTTGATTTTATTCTAGGCTTATACTCTTAAAGAATATATACAAAGAATTTTAGGTGCACGATGAAGTACATAAAGTTAGTGATTGATTAAGAAAAAATTCATCCTCCCTGGTAACAAAAAAAGATATTCAAAAGATGTTTTGACACCTGTGCTATGATCAAAATCATAGGCCTATGTATTGATTCATAAATAAAAAAAGTTTTATGTATAATCAATTATGAGATAGCACATAGTCAAACATGCACCTATGATTCGATGTTTTGATTAAGATTGACACTTGAATCATACCCTAAATCCAATTTGAATATCAAGAGATTAAAGGATTAAATTACACACTAACACTTTATCATGAAAGGTTTTGATTTTTGCAAATCTATTCCTAACATTTTGGTGGTCATGATGCTTTACTAGAAGCCAATCATGATCTATGAATTCATCTAAACAATTTAAGGAAATTTTATTTGAATAAAAAAGAGTTTTATGTCAATTAAGCTTATAGAAGTTTGTAAATAAATTTATTATCAACATACATAGAGATCAAATGGGTCATACACAATAAAACCTCTTTGATCCAAAATTAAAGGAAAAGTTAGAATGCAAAATGTTTTTCATTCAAGAGTTAAATTAGTAAACATCTTGAAAATTTAAAATGATTAATTAAGTGTTCTAATATAATTTGAAGTTTTAATTAATCAATGATTGAATAATTCTAATATAGATTACAATTATTAAATAGTAGCAAATTTCCAATGTTGATATTCGAATGTTGTAAGAATATTTATATTAACTCTGGAGAAGATCATAAATGGAGAAATGTTTCCTCACTTAAGAAGATGTTTTAATTAATGAATTAAAATAATTTGAGAGAGTTTATGAGTTTGGATAGAAAAGTATTTGGGCTTATTGGACATAAAAAAGGACGCATGAGGTTAATAAGTTTAGAATCATTTGACCCAACCAAGGAGTATGGACTCTTTAGGCTAAGAAGGTTACACTAATTGTGTAGCCCTTCCATTTGATGAGTGGACGACACAAGCAAAGGGAAACCCAAGCTTGTGCACCACTCATACTTGCTCTTTACTCTTGTTTGTACTTCAATATCTTCTATTTGAAGAAGAAAGAAGCCAACCTTCCTATATACTAATATGACCCTAGCACATATATTGTGCACTTAATACTCTTTATGTGATCTCACTTCTCATATCCTTTTTACATTCAAACACCAATCCTAGCCGATTGAATTCATGATTCCTTAGAAAGCTAGCACCCTTTAGGCTAAGTGGTTGATTTTTTTTACTCTACTTGTTACATGAACATTGCTGAAGGCTTTAGATTGAATTGATTTGTATAGATCACTGTTACTTTTTGTTGACGTCAGAATTTGGTTCGTATGGAGGGTCCCAGATTCTGGCCAACAGGAGTGAATTCAAGGATCCAAAGCTACTTTCGAAGTGCGAAGAGATAGAGGGAGAGGAAGAAGGGAGAGAGGGATGCGGTGGTAGCTGGAGGCACAATATTTTTAATGTGGTTTGACTAAATCTAGGCGGCATCGGATCCTACGTCCACGGTGGAACTTTTATTAATATTTGAGAAGAGAATTTTTACAGAGTTTCAGCATATCAGTTTCTGGCCTCTTCCTGTATTCTAACAATGCATTCCTATTTATAGAGGAAGGAAGGGTTACATGCATTAATTACAAGCTACAGTTGTGTTACATCAAGAAATAAATAGAAAAGATAGACAGACTCTTACAATTCGGCTGCTGCAGGCTTCTGTCTTCAGGGTAAGCCCCTCTTTTCGACTGTGGACTAGCATTTGGATGCATTTGCCTTGTGATCCCATATGGTCGGGCGGGATGCCCGTCCTCGTGAGCTTGATTCCTCAGCTCGGGGACACTAGGGCAGGTTACTGTAGCAAGCTCGGTGCTGTTGTAACCGAGTAACGAGTTCAATCAAGACGACTGATTGCTTGGTGAGTTAGTCTTGCGGCAACCTTGCTGTATCACTTCCTAATGGAAAGGGAAGCGAAGCTTGCTGTGTGTCCTTGGTGAGCAAAGGGACTTGGCCTCTATCGGGCTTGAGTCTATCTCGTTCTTTTGAGACTATTTTTTGTCTATAACAGTTTGGGAGATCAAATCTAAAGGAGTTGCTCGAAGACAATCTAGAGAACTTGATCATACCACTTGTTCATGGAATTGATTAGAGATTAATTCATATTTGGAGAGCAAGGATTTCAAGAACAACTCTTGAGAAGGTGTGATTTCAATCATTACTTTAAAGTTATGTGAATTATATCATACTTTATGAATTAATTTGTAAACAACATGATCTAGGTTTAGGAAAAATTTTAAAATTTTGCTAGGCATATTTGATACTTTTAATCAGTATACCCGATGTATTTGATCTATTTCTCCCAACATGAATTTCCTCTAAGCTTTTTATGATTTTAAGGTTTTGCCACTCGAAATAATGAAAAACCATCTTCATTCTAGGTGAATCCATTTCAAGTCTTTCAGTGCTACATCAATTAGAAAAGCTTGCTTAACTCCATTATTACCTTGAGTTTAGTCAACCATGATCAATTGAAATGGTCAAGCAAAGCAAAAGGTGATGTTCTTGAAAGAATGCTCTCCAAAATCCAAATATGAAGATGATTCGGAGTCAAAGAACAAGTCAATAGGTCACTTGACCTTCCAGACATGAAATAAAAATGTGAAAAGTTAAGACTTCACCTTTAAAAAGCAAGCAAGCTTAAAAAATATTAGGCATAACAACAGGAAGGAAAGAAAGCAATAGCACTAGAGAACAAGGATGACAACTCATGAAAAAAGAAAGGGAAAAAGAGAAGCTAAAGAAGCCAAAAGGCCTTTGTAACATTGAAGTAGGCTAAAAGTTGCTAAAAATTTAGGAATTAAGTAAAAATTAAGCATAAGCACCAAAAATGAAATAGCTATCACAAAATAAGTTCTTACACCAGCAACACTATGTAATACCTTAAAAAATAAAATAATAAAAATGAATAGGAAATAATTTCAAAGGGACGAGAGTGAAAACTTTTAAAAATTTGTTGGGGTCAAAGTGGAATTTTTCCTTTTTCTAGAAGGACCTATTTGAATACGATGGCAAGTCATGGGGTCAAACTACAATTTGCCCTATTTCCTTTTTTTGTATAAATTTCTTCAAGCCGGCTAACTCTTCCTCATGCGCTAGAAGCTGAACCTCCTTCCCTATTGCATTAGGCAATCCTCTCCAGCCTTTAGTGCTACATCATTTGGCATGTCTAACCATCGGTTTTCCTTCTTCGACATTGGTCTTCCTTTCCCCGTGGCACTGCAAATTCAACTGAAGCTTTCTATGGCTATTGTAGCCTAATTCTCTGCATCTAATCTACTTCCTTCCTCCTCTGATCAGCAAGCTCTGGCTGTCGTCCACCTTCCTTCCAACTCTCTGGCAGCTCTCCTTCCCCAGCCCAGCAATAGCCTTCTTCTCCTTTCCTTTGGTGTTGCATGGCTAAGCCATGGATCGGTTCATCCGTAGCAATCTGGCTGGTGACAAGCTACCCACAGGCACTTTGAATGGTAGTGAGTAATTCTAGAATAAAAAATTTATTTTATAGTAATTCTATATCAAGTTTCCAAGAAATCCTTTTTGAAACCCTTATATTGAAAGCTATAGAAATTTGAAACTTTTCTTGTAGATTTGCTTTGGTGAAATTCCTATTGAAGGATCAAGCACACTGACATTCAATTTTTGGAATTTCAACTGAAAAATCCAAGTAGGTGGTTTTGTTACTTGATCTTGAAATTTCAACTTAAATATTGAAGTCTAATATTAATATTTGGTGGTGTGTTTAGTTATAGGATTTTTTATCTAAGTTTCGATGTTGATTTTGACGTTGATTATACCCAACTAGATTGAGTGAATTGATTCTCCAAGTTAGCTGATCTAGCTTCTAAGAAGTGTCTAAGGTGAGTGGACAATCCTCCTCTCTTATAAAATTCCATTTGTAGTATGAACTAATTTTATTATATGGAATATTATGAATCCTTTTTAAATAATGAGATTTTCTTATATATTAAAGTGATTTTGAAAGTTTATTTATATGTTTTATGTGTATTCGATATGGTTTGCTATGATAAAGTTTTGCATTTTCATCTTGATTTATGTTTTTAGAATTGGCAATTCTATTTTTTTATGTGATGAATAGGTATGAAAATGCTTTAGTATGTTTATATATTTTATAATAAATATTGCTTACTCAAATAAGGATTTTCATATATTATGATATGGAAATGTTGCTATTTTGAAGCTTATGCTATATGATATATTTCAAATATTGATTTGAGATACTAGATCCATTGAAAAATTTATTAGTAACTCTCAAGTGCGCTTGTGAATATGTAAATAACCTAGGGTGGAGTGAATAAGGGCAGAAATGTAGGGATGTATATATATATATATATATGTGTGTGTGTGTGTATGTTCATGAGCATCTAGCAAACGTGTTGGATGGCTTATGATAGTGATTATATTTATATTGTGATGGTTACCTCTTGAAATATATTTTTTAGGGAATCCAGTTAAATGTTTTACTATAATGAGTTTTGATGAAATTTTTAAAAAGCTTGTTAGTTTTCTCATGTTTACATCTTGCTAAACATATTTTCCATAGTAGTATACTTTGATGTTTGCATTTATGTTATTGAATATTATATTTTCAGTTACTTAATTTCTTTTGATGGATGAAGTCTTTTTGAATCTTATTATGAGATTTTGACATTCAGTAGGTAAGCAAATTTTCATGGCTATATATATATATATATATATATACTTTCGAACATAATTTATACTTTCGAACATAATTTATAAATAAGGTTTTGGTTTTTATGGGATTGTCTACTCATTGAGTTTCTATGAAACTCACTCCTTTTTCTCAATATTTTTCAGAGTCCCAAGATATACCTACCATTCCTCCACTTCACACTGATATAGGATCTACTCCTTGAACGAGTGGATCATTCCTGTAGAGTATAAAGGTATATGAATGATGGAAATCAATAGTAGTTGGTAGAATTGTATTTGCATGTGTATGGTTGCTGGATGTCCAGTAAGATATAGATTATGTAATCTGGGTCACTGTATTTTGTTATATTATTGTATAGGTTGTGACAGACATGTAGCCCTTTTTGTTTACATAAGCCTTGTGCCGGGACATCCAAAAAATAAAGGAAACTCTACTGAATTTTTGATAGAAATGGATATGTGCATATTTAGTTATGTATTAGTGTAATTGTATGTTTTGGTATGTCAATTTGTATGGTCAGGCTTGTAGGGGCTTTCCTAATAGTGACCTTCTATACCGGTCACATGTCATATGTTAGGGCGTGACATACTAGTGAAGTTACATGAGGATAGAAAATAGCAAAGGGCAAGTAAAAATCAAGAAATCATATATATGAGTTTTACACTAAAAACTATAAAAAAAACAAAAGAAAGAAATAAGATGAAGATAGAAGAAAGAGATCATACCTGAAGAAAAGCAACCTCGACAAGTTACTGGAAAGCATTAGGATGTCTCGAGGTTACAAGAGAAAGAGTGGAAGCATTAAAAAGAGCAAAGCATTGCTAGAGGCAAACATGTTTTTTCAAAAATTGTTGTGTTATTTAAAAAGGATCGCAAGGTTAATCCAACGGCTATAATACAAAGAGATAAGTGACCCAAGTTACAATCCATGTCACAAGGTGACATCAATGATTTGAGATCTATCTCAAGAATGCAAGCATAATGATTAATACCTATAGACAACTATGTATTATCTAACATTGGAAAATGAGAAGTCTCCTAAGGTCGAGTGACGGTGTTCAAGGTAGGGAGGCAAATGACAATCTAAAAGAAGTATTTTGTTGGGCTGTGATAACCGATCAGTCCACAACAAACAAGCCACAATCCAAGAAAACTCAAAGATACAATTAGCTGATTGGCCTACAGCCTAATCAAATAGGCCTAAGTCTAGTTCAGTAGTCACAACAGCCCACATCATTCTGCAACATGTGATCACCTTCATGAGCTTACACAAGCAAAGTCATGCATGAATGACTTGACATCATCTCCAAGTGCATAAGATGAGAATCTTGCTCACACCAGAAGTATGCCATAGACAAGTAACTACTCATCATTCGTCCAAAAACATAACCAAAAGTGTGATTGACACCTATATAAAGCCACTGGGTAATTTACTCACATATGAACTTTCATTATCCTTATTGAAACTCTAACCCTAAAACTTACTTAATCGTTGGAGCGTACTGAACAGATTACTTTTATTATGCACTACTAACTCTGTTCTTTGTATAGCGCATTTCACTATTGTGTGAGACTTTTCTCTATCGATCAGTTCCAACCAAGGAGTTTCAGCTGCTATGTGTCTCAATATGACATCAACTATTTCTCTTTTATGTTAGAAATATGAAATTTGGACAGCTCATATTTTATAATATTATTAAAGTTTAATGTCAAAATGAATTATTAGGCCCTTTTATGATTTTATATGCTGGGCTTTTATGGGTACTAAACCTAGACTATGAAATTTGGGTGAATCCTATGATAGGGAGGATCTGGCCCTGATATTATATTAAAACGATAGGTCTCTACTTTATATTGTTAGTCACAGATTATTTTCTCCTATTAAAAAGTTGTAAAGTCTTCCCCAAAATTGAAAAGACTAAGGATTGCTAGAGGAGATATTTTGTCAAATGCCCAAATCAACCTAATGGAAAATACTGTGAATTCAAGTAAGGCTTATTATTAGCTTCATCTTATTTCTAATCTACAATTCAAACATGTCATATTAACATAATTTCTAGTCTCTATTTTTAAATCCTTATTTTATTTTATCAATTGGTATCAGAGCCTAAAATTAAGTAACATGGTTGTTTGAAATTGTGGATCATTAGTAGAACTTTTTAATATAGGATTATATGGTGTGATGATTCAGTAATGTTATAAGTTTAAAATTTTCATAGCCTCAAAATATTAAAATTTATACATTAATATTTTTTGATATTATCATATAAAGAATTGTGTTGATTATGAATTTAGTGCCTAAATGTTCTTAGATTGAATCTGTAAGCATGAACCTGAATAGGAATAGAATTCATTCATCAATTTGAGGAATAATTGTGATTTGGTGTTCTGAATTAAAAATAAAAAAACTCAACAAAATTACCTAGAATTTGGGCAAAGGGGACTAATGCTTTTATTTTAAATTGGAGCACAATTTAGTATTTTTTTTCCCACATATCATTTTGAAGAAAAAATGGCATGAATCAAGCTTGATACAAACTTTTTCCTAGAAATGTTTTTTCTAGTATTGAAACATAATGCATTCAAACTCAAAATTTTTGGGCAATTTCTTACAAAATTCTTGGGAGTACTAACTAAGACTAATTCCCATAAATAAAATGCATAAATTAATTAGTGTTGAAATGGTTTAAAATCAAAAATTGTTTTAGAGCTAAAGAATTGTGTATTTTAAATTTAATTAAAAGCTTCAATTTTTCCTCAAATTAATGGGTGGGTAAGTAAGAAAATAAATTTCTAATATAATGGAGCAAAAAAAAACTACACAAAATAACAGTTGAAATTTTGCAAAATTAAACTAGGTCAAATCCAAACAAACAAACTTGTTTTCAATAAAATGGGTAGGGAAAATGAAGGTGTAGGCTATGGCAAAAAAAAAAAAAAAAAACAATGACCTCACATAGTATTGAAACCAAAACCATAAGTTCAAGAGCTTTCTACTCTACTAATTGAGTTGCATATTTTCCTTGTGATTTTATTGTCATTTTACTTATTAAAGTACTCTACAAGACATTTTTCTAGCTTTTGTTCATTTTTAGAATTAATTAAGAAATTTAAAATTATTATATTAATTTTTTCCATTTTATTAAGTGTTATTTGTAGGAGTTATTAATAACTCATATTATGCCATTAAATTTTGTGTAATTGTGTATCCACCTATCATGGAACTAGTTACATTAAATTTTATTAAAAATAAAATTATTTAATGTGGTATCTAAGAGAGTGCTGCATTAATAATATTATATGCCCTTTTGGTATAGTATTATTAATATAGCTTGTAAACGATAATATGAGTATAGGATTAAATATTGCATTCTTACAATCTTGAACACCCTATGGAAGTTAGATTTTAGGAATGTAATATTTAATTCTTATATTATATTATAAGATTTTGAATACCTTTTCAATATTAATTCTTATGGTATAATAGTGTAAAATTGGGTAGCTAATATTTATAAGAAAAACATAAGCATGATTAAAGTATTACATGCGTTAATGTTGATAAATTTTCCTTAACTACATTGCCTATGCAATTAACTTCTATAAAGATGTTGAATGGGATAAACTATAAAGACTGGGCTGAATCTTTAAAGTTGTATATGGTGGTCACCAATTTGGATCTAGCAATTAGGCAAGAGGAACCGGTCATTGATGCAAACTCAAGTGCTAAATTAAGAGCCAAGCATGAAAAAAGGGCTCACTCAAACCATATATGAATGATGGCCATAAAGTACACTATAAATGAGACCATTAGATAGAATATTCCTAAATCCTAGAATGCAAGGATCTTTCTTAACTCAATTGTAGAAAAAATTGTAAAATTTGATAAAACAGAGAAAGGTCACAACCTTTCACTACTAGAAAAGGCAATATATGACGGTGTCAATGGAATGAAAGAGCACATTAAAACTAGTTAACTATCTATTGTAGGGAGAATTCGGCTCTATGAAGAGGGCTGGCAGAAGCCCAAGTCTAGCAAAAGGAACGAGTTCGCCAGACCACGAGGTCGCTGCGCAAAGAGCCTCAACTCGCTAAGGACCTGAGCTCGTTGGTTGAAAGAGCTCAAGGTCGCAAACCAGCAACAGCCTCAGTATACGAGCTCTAGCTCGCTAAGATGAAGTCTTACCCAGCTATAAGCCCGTTGAGGTCGAGCATAAGGCCAATGGACAACTTGCACTACCATTTTGTAAAATATAGCTATCGGGCCCCACACACAAAAAGCAACCTACAAAAGCCAGTTTATAATACCCTAGGCAGTCTTGTATATTTAATGTTTGATATAACAGATATACAATTTATTTAGTTTCATTTGTACCCCTCCATGCTTCTATAAATGGGGGGCTAGAACCATTGTAAAAGAGAGAGAGAGAGAGAAGTAAGTAAAAGAACAAATTAGCAAAAACTCTACCGAAAACCATAGTTAAAACTTTGTAAGAACTCCTTCAAATTAATAAAACATCTTCGTGGATATAAGGTCTGGTTCCGCCTGGATTTAACCGAACCATGTTAAACTCTTATGTTTCACTCCTTCTCCTTGTCCCTCCTGCCGTCTCTCGTCATTCACTTCCCCAATAACCAGGAAACAGCCTGGGTCCCAAAAGAACCCCTTCCATTGGCCAGATTTAAGTGTAATCAAAATCCACTGTCAACACTATTATAACAAGCTAAAGAGCATAAAGGTTGATCTGGGTGATAGCTTTCTTATCTGGCGTGCGATAGATTCTCTATGTGTTGAATTTGATGTACTAAAGACTTCGTACAATACTCAAAAGGATGAATGGACCATTAATGAGTTGATATTCATTGTGACTCAAGCAAAGGAGGACATAAGCAAGGGAAAGTTTTATGCTGCAAATTTTATTTCTTATGGTTCAACTTTAGAATAGGAAAACAAAAAGCATCAGTAGGACAAAAAAAGGAAATCAACTCATGACAAGAAAAAGGGTGAAATGAAAGATAATTATCACAAGCCTAAAAAGGTTCAATTCAAAGGAAATTGCAGATTCTACAAAAAATATGAAAAGGTGGATTGCTTTAAGTACAAAAAATGGATTGAGAAAAAGAAAAATAAGGTACCCTTCTGCCTTTATTTTGTTTTGAATCAAATGTAATTCATGTATCATTAAATACTTAGTGGTTTGATACGAGGTACTATTATTCATGTGTCAAATTCTTTACAAGCAATAAAATACTTAAGGAGGCCAAGTGAAGGGGAGCTTATTGTCTGACAGGGAAATGGTGATAGAGTACAAGTGGAGCATATAGGAGATATTTCTTTATATTTATCTTCTAGTCATGTATTAGAACTAAAGAATGCTATTTATGTACCTTTCATAAGAAGGAATTTGATTTTGGTTGTTGTATTGGACCTTAATGGATATTCCTATCATTTTGGAAATGGAAAGTTTGATTTATTTTATAACTCATGTGTGGTTGGTTTTGGTATATTGTTTGATGGATTATATGAAATTAATCTTGATCCTAATTTTGCAAATGTGATTAATACTATAATTGGCAAGAAGAAAAAGAGTCAGAGAAAATTCCTTAATGCTATGGCACAGCATTTGGGACATATTTCTAGAGAGAGAATGCAAATATTAATAAAAGAAGAGGTCCTCCATGATTTGGATTTTTAAGATTTTGACACATATGTGGACTACATCAAAAGGAAACTCCCTTCTAGAGCCAGAAAAAGGAGAAGTAGAAAACATGAAGCCCTAAAATTGATTCACACAGATATTAGTGGGTTTTTTACCCTTACCGCCATAGGTGGTTACAAATACTTCATCACCTTCATAGATGATTACTCCAAATTTGGATAGGTAAAATCACTCACCGAAAAATCTGAGTCATTGG
The DNA here is from genome assembly GCA_026873985.1 of Saraca asoca. Lineage (NCBI taxonomy): Eukaryota > Viridiplantae > Streptophyta > Magnoliopsida > Fabales > Fabaceae > Saraca > Saraca asoca. Next base: position 11,731 of record JANHAO010019940.1, read on the forward strand.
ATGCTTTCAAAGCTTTTAAAGCTATGATTAAGCTTAAGTATGGAAAGAAAATTAAAAGTGTTAACTCTAATAGAGATAGTGATTAGACATGGAAAGAAAATAGGATGGGTAGAATTGCTCACTGAAAAATCTAAATCATTAGATGCTTTTAAAGATTTTCAAGTTGCGATTAAGCTTAGACATGGAAAGAAAATTAAAAGTGTCAACTCTGCTAAAGGTGACAAATACTACGATAGGTATGATAAGACTGGGAGAAACTTAGGCCCATTTGCCATATATTTGCAAAAGTGTAGCATTGAAGCCAATTACTTGACGCTTGAAACACCTGAACAAAATGGTATAGTGGAGAGGAGAAACTAGACACTCATTGACATGGTCAAATGTATACTTGCTTATGCTTTGTTGTCAAAATTTTTATAGGGTGATACTTTAAAGATTGCTACATGCATTTTGAATCAAGTGCCAAAGAAGTCCATCCCCAAGACTCCTTATGAGTTATTAAATAGTAAAAAGCCTAGTTTGAGGCATTTTCATATTCGTGGTTGCAAGGCAGAGGTTAAACCTTTTATTCCCTTGACAAAGAAACTTGATTCTAAATCATATATGGGTTCTTCATAGGCTATTGTAGTGGCTCAAGAGGTAGCGGATTCTATGTCCAACTCATATAACTAGAGTGATCGAATTAGATTGAGCGATTTGTTTTAAGGATAAGCTGGATAATAGGAGTCAAGTATCGCACATCACCGCTTTCAGATAAGAAAGTGTCACAATTCCACTTGTGCCATAAGCTGTATGTCACGACCCAATCCTGGGCACGTGAACGACATAGAAGGTCACCGTCAAGAACCCCTTTCCTTCAGGAAACCCCCTACAAGCCTTACCATGCAACCATGATAACATACCAATGCACAAAAATTTCTCTAATTAATCAATATAAGTTTATTATCTCTATCAAAAATTCGACAGAATTTCCTCTGTTTTCTGGACACCCAGGCTCAAGGCCATAATACGAAACAAAGGGCTACATTCCCATCAACTTATATAAACATATAACATATATGCAGTGGCCCAGACTATGCACAACAACTACCTACTGGGCATCCGACAACATATACAATACATGAACATGCAATCCTATCTAACTGCCAAATCACATCACCATTTTATACCTTTCAATCTCCGCAGAAGATGACCAAAAGAATGGAGGGATCTCGAGCTCAGCGGTCACTGAAAAACATGGAAACAACAGGAATGAGTTTCTAGGAAACTCAGTGAGTAAATAATCCCATATTCACCTAAAATCCCAAT
>JANHAO010019941.1:0-13022 GCA_026873985.1 Saraca asoca
TTTATTAAATGCTGCTAATACAGAATCTTGAATCCATTTATAAAACAGAGCACTTTGGACCTTGAATTTAGCTGAATCTAAGAAGCTAGTTGGTCAATTTTTAGGTATCTAAAATGCAGAAAGAACTGACTGACTATTGCAGGTTTCTTGTATTGTAATTTCTAAGTTCTAATATGGCTGGCCGTTGTGGTCAATGCATGGTGGTTGGTATATCCATTGTCCACCCCCCCCCCCCTTTTTTGTTAATCCTATTGGCTATGCTGTCTTGTGTCTACCTTCCTTTATCTGAAACATTGAATTGGCAAAACCATGTCTCTTATCTTATGTTGAGGTGTTTGTTGTAATAGACTCATTAATGACAGCCAATCTTATGGTTTCCATAACTTGAAAAAAATTAAAAAAAAATTAAAAAAAAAAGATCTCGGCAGCAATCAAGAAATATAATCATAAGAGTATTAAATTAAATCGTATATTAAGAATTTGCTTAAAGCAATATATTCTCTCTCTTTTTTTTTTCCTTTACGCAGAAAATAATAAACAGAGCACAAGAACAGCATATCTGTAACTTACACACAGCAAAGGAAAAGCTAGACAACGCAAACAATCTGTAGAGAAAATAACTAAAAACAACTTAATCACTCTGATAATTACCCTTGATTTTTGAATTTTTAATGGATTTTTGATTTAAGATGAACAATGAATTTTGCACGATGATAATGAATAATATTAGAAGGAATAAAGCTGGAATGTTTAAAACTCCATAACAGTATAGGGAACCCATCCATTTTTTATTAAGTCCTTTTAATCAGACAAATTTCATCAAATAAAAGCTTTTGTAATTTACAACAACTGGCATCCTCATCCTTAACGTCTAGAGCACAGAGACGACACGTGCATGGGCATACTTAATCAGCATGTTACACGTGTCTCACCTACTCCTACTCTGCATATGTCCACTGAACTGAAATTTCCGCCCAACAAGAAGTAGGAGGTATTTATAGACATTTTATTTATTTTTAATAAAAACTATTTTATTAAAAATTAAAAAAATAACTTATTTTAATTATAAATTTTTAAAATTTATATGTAAATATAAAATTAATAATTATCTTCATTTTTACTGTCTCTGTTCTTATTTCTCGTCATCGAAAGTAATTTCATTCACAAACTTTAATTATTACCCAAGAAAATCATAATTAGCGAAATTAACTTTAGAAACAAAAACTAAGGCACGAAATTCCTATACTGTCGTCTGTGTCTGGTGAAGACACGAGTGTGGTGTGGTTGAAGCTTAACGCTCTGTTGTTTCCTTCACGCATATATTTCATCATTCGACCCAAAACTAAGTATTTTCACTCAATCCACACTCCTTTTCTTCGCTCTGAAACATTCCGATCGATCGCTTCTTCATTCCAATTCTCTCAAATTTCTGCCTTTCCCTCATCTGATCAATTCAGTGCTATTTTTAATGCAATTTTGGATTCTTCATTGTGGGATTGGGTTTTCTCTGCTCTGTTTGGTTACTGTAGAACAACCTAACAATCCGACAAAAGCATTGCATTCTCTGTACTCTTATTGATCCTTTTCTGACTCAGACAATATAATAAGGAGCAGAGAAGTTCAAAAAACACCGTACTAACTTATCTGGGTTTTGTTCGCTTCATTGTTTGTCATTGAAAACTTTTATTTGGGTCAGTCAAAAGTGTGACAAAAAAAAATAGAATTTTTTGTTCATTGCCATCAAATAGTTTCCTCCGTTTTCTTCATAACCGAACGGAGGAGAAGCAACTTTTAGGCTCGAAATATGCTCAGGACTTCCGTGCAGTTTAGTGGTGTTGGCGGTGATGATCGGTTTTACATTCCGGTAAAGGCAAGGAAGAGCCACAACCATCGAAAACAAGCTCAGAGAGCTAAAAAGGGAGAAACTGAGAGTGCTGATTCGACTTTGAAAAGCAAAGTTGTTGTCTCCGAGAATAGAAATTCCTATGAACCCTCATATTCTTCGACAAAACCACCTTCTTGTCCGTCTGTAGTGCCTGCTAGTAATATTGATATGTTCCTGGAGTCTACAAGGCCATTGGTCCCCGCCCAATATTTCTCCAAGGTGATCTTATATATCCTTTTTTTCTTTTCGAACACATATATCCTTTTGTTGGTTGCTTTGAAAAATGCAAAGGTAATTGATTGTTGAAATGGATTTATCTATTTGAGTGTTGTTCTTGTTGTTGTTTTATTATTATTATTATTTTTTTGAAAAAAAAAAAAACTTGAGGATAAAATGGGTTTTTTTTTTTTTTTTGGTACTTGAGGATATAATGAACTCTATGAATGGTATTTGGAATGATTTTGAGTATGTAGTGTGCAGATGGAAGTTAAACTCATGAAAAGCTGATTAGCTAAGCTAAGGGAATAAGATTTAGCACTTTCATCTTCATTGTTTCTCCTTTTGAACTACTTAAAGCTTAGATGGACGGCTACTAAATTTTATTTTTATAATTCATACTATCACATGTTTGATGACTTCTTTTTTCCTTTTGTTGTGGGTATAGACAACAATGAGAGGTTGGAAGACTTGTGATGTTGAGTATCTATCTTACTTCAACCTGAATGATCTTTGGGAATCGTTTAAGGAGTGGAGTGCGTATGGGGCAGGAGTTCCTTTGATACTTGATCAAAGTGAATCCGTTGTCCAATACTATGTTCCTTATTTGTCTGGTATTCAACTATATGGCCAATCTGCTCTGAAGTCAAATTCTAAGTCAAGGTATTGCCATTTCCTCTATATTCAACTATAAGAAATTGTAACTTTGAGACAACAGTGATGAAGGATCATAACACAGTTCTTTTTTTTTTATTATTATTATTTATGATAGTTGCAGTTCCCTTTCTCTATGATGTTTTTTTAGGTTAGTCCTTCATTTGGTCTAGTAATGGAATCATAAGATCTTCTCCTGTACTTTTGAGATGTCTTTCTGAATCAAAGTTTGCAGATTTCCTAAATTTGGTAATTTTGTACAAGGATGAGTAAAGAAATTAATGGCGCTTCCCTTCTGATGTTAATGTTTTTTCATCTATATGGTAGTATATCTGCTTGATCAGGACGAATGTTCCTCTGGTCTTCTGAAATTTAAAAATTTAGAAAATTGTGTAAAAGTATAAAACAGAGAACTGTGTTTAGCAGTTTCTTTGAGTCACAGGTCAGCAAGTTTTGACTTGAAATGTATGTTGACACTTTCAAGTGAAATTATCAGTAGAGTTCATTGGTAAATAATGTGTCAAAACATCAGAAAAATTACTCAGTTTTTGCTCTCTTATTGGTTTGCAGCCATTGTCTCTTTGATCCCCCACCCTCGCCCAAAGAGCTGACCCCTACCCCCCCCCCCCCTTCCTTTTTGGGTTGTATTTTTATCCATTTAGATTTAATTGATGATAAGAGCTTGGTTGTTTGCTCAAAGAGTGAACTAATTGGCAAGGAAAAACAAAATTTGAGGTTATTGAAACTTCTTTTCATGACATGTTCCTCAACCGATCAACGTGTAATTTGATTACTGACAATTCTGCATGCATATTTTAATGATATGATCTCCGAGAGGAATACATGGAGATGAGTGATGTTTTTAGACATGGATTTTGTCTTGATATCTTACAGTCCTACCTCCTCCCTTTCCACTACTTTCATTTTCACTCTTTCCAAGCACACTCTGAATTTTAAAATCTGATTTTCTTAACTGGATTAGGTCCTTATATACTGTCAATTGGTTTTGATGGACAATTTTGACTCATTTTTAGGATCTCAATAAGATGAATCATATATCCACCTTCCTGCATTCTTTCCCGTCTGTCTGCATGGCTCTCTTCCTCACTCTCTCTGAGTGGTTACAATTTCCTTTCCATGTTCATTCTGATTCTGCTTTTGTGAATTCGGCTTTATTACATTAATTGTATGTTTACTCATTGTATCAATTTTGTTGCAACTACTTGATATTACAGATTTCATCATAAACTATAAAGTTTGTCTTTTAGCTTGTAATAAGATCTGATTTTCCTCTTGTCAATAGGTACCCTGGGGAAGATGGTGATCGTGATTACTGCAGGGATTCAAGTAGTGATGGAAGCAGTGATTATGAATTTGCAAAGAGGAATGAACTTTATACTCCACAGAGAAGTTGTCAATATCTGACGGGTGATGTCTCTGTTCAACTGAGCAGAATGTCTGTAAATGATAAACATAATGTCATGCAAGAAGGATTTTCCAGTGATGACAGTGAAACTGGAAATTCTCAAGACCTCCTTTTTGAGTATTTTGAGGAAGATCCTCCTTACAGCCGTGAACCATTGGTTGACAAGGCCAGTATTTATCTTAATTAATGTGTGGTTTAATTGCACATAATCTGAATTCTGTATCTTAATTCTTTTTTCTAATATTCACCTTGGACAGATATTTGATCTTGCACGTCAGTATCCTAGCCTCAAGTCCTTGAGAAGTTGTGATTTATTGCCAGCCAGTTGGATGTCAGTGGCATGGTGAGAATCAAATGACCTAATGCTTTCTTCATGAATGTTCATGTCAATTTACTTTCTTAAGTGGAATTTGCTAGGTATCCTATCTATCGAATTCCCACTGGTCCAACATTAAAAGACTTGGATGCATGCTTTCTTACATACCATACACTTCATACCCCCATGACAGGTAAAATTCAGTTTTAAAACCTATGAACAGCAATGAAATCCTACACCTTGTATGTAAGATTCAATACTAATTGGTCTTATCTCAGCCTTTCTTATGCAAAAAGTAATGTTTTGTTCAAAAATTGAGAAAGATAATTTCATTTGACTTTCAATATATTCTCAAAATAGTTTCTATTGTGTATATATTGCAGGAATTGGAGGTAGTCAGGGTCCAACACTGGTTTATCCAAATGATATGGATGGTGTACCAAATATTTCTATACCTACTTTTGCAATGGCTTCCTATAAGTTAAAGGGATCTATGTGGATGCAAAATGGATTAAGTGAGAGTCAAGTAGTTAATTCTCTCTTGCAGGCAGCTGATAACTGGTTAAGACTGCTTCAGGTCAACCACCCAGATTATCGGTTCTTTATTTCACATGGCACATACCACGAGTGAATTAATGAAACGGCATATCTTTCCATTCCATCCTCATGCCAAAAAATTGTTGGCCTTAAATGTCTGTGTTCATTCCTGGGTGCAAACTTTATCAAAGTTCATTCATTAGTGGAGAATGTGACGGCATGAGAATGTGGGTTCTGTCACTTGCATAAACAGCATAAGAAGACTCAAGATGATCTCAGTTCTCAAGTTAAAAATGATAAAAAAAAAAAAAAAAAAAAAAAAGAGCTCTAAATGAGAATAGAGAAAGAAAATAAATATGTCCCATTTGAGATTGAGAGGAAAAAATCATCATGCAAGAGGAAATCTCATGTGGGAAGAGACAAGAAGTTAAAGGCAGTTCAAGTTTGGCATTGGCTGCCGGTGATTACAGGTAAGACGTGTGGAGAAGCTAGACAGTACAGGTCTTTTGATTCCAGTGGTAGTAAGAAAAAAAAAATGGTTGAATATGTTGTGATTTTGCAATATAAATTTTGTGTCTATCTGAAGAATATTTTCTTTCTCTGATGAGGGAAAAAAGAGGGTAAGAGATGGTACTGTGCTATATGAATAAATAATACATACATACATACTATTATAATAGTGTCTTATTTATACTGTTGGGATTTTAATAGATTCCTTTTATGAGGCCGTTTGGGATGCTAATGGTTTAGTCCCTTTTGAGGTGGAATATCTCAGAATAGCATGTTTTTACGAGGGCGAGTAGTGTTCAGTGGCACCGAAGCTTTGGTGGAAGTAGATTCCTTTCTGAAGCCAAACCCATTTTTCATATTAATGGAATAAATTGTTTTGTGTGGCACTTTATAATTTGGAGTAAGCATTCATTTTTGTCTCTATAATATATAAGTACTTTCAATATTATTCATGTAAAATATTTTATTTTAATTTTTTTCTTAAATAATATTAATTTATTTAACTCCGTCTCTCTATTAATGTATCATTCAAAATCTTGATAGAAAATTGACATAGAAAACTTGAAATTTTGTGTGTCCTTGTTAATTAGTTAATTATATTTATCCCCTCTAATTAAGTTTAACAGTATCATTTTTTCCATTGAAAAAAAAAATAAAACTTTAAAATATATGGATTACTTGTTTTATCATTATAAAAAAAAATGACGTTTTTAAGCTTGATAAGAGGAAGAGTAAATACAGTTAATTAATTGAGTAAACTTTGAATTTTTCATTAAAAATTTGAACTGACACATTAATTAAAAGATAGAGTTAGATAAATTAATATTATTTAAAGATAAAATTAAGAAAAAAAATTAATTCACATGAATGAAATTAAGAAAAATTAAATATAACAATGACAAAAATAAGTGTGTACTCTATACTTTAAAATAAACCTACAAGGTTGTGTTAAAATGACAAAACATTTTGGTTGGCAGTGCTTTCTGACTCGCAAATTCGAATGGTTTCTATAGTCTAGTCAAGTTTTAGAGGTCTAGTTGATAAAAAAAATTATATAGGAAGTAAAATTTTTTAGAAAATAGTATATAGATGTATTGTATGATTAATCACTAATTGATAAATTGAAAGAAGTAATGGTTTTTAAAAAGTTTTGCTTCCCTAGAGAAATTTGCTTAACTACCCTCCCAAAGAACCTTATACAAGAATATATAATATTTATAATCAATCAAATAGTTTTAATCATTTTTTAGAAAGTTAACAAAAATTTACTTCCTAAAAATTAAAATTTTTCATATAAAATTATTTCCTGTGCCAATTAAACAATAGATCATCTCACATAAAATTTAAATCATTAAACAGTATTTACATCACAATTTAAGTTTTTTTTTTTTTGACAATTTGATTCTTTCGATAAGTATTTCTTAGCCAAAACTTGAGTAATTAGATTGAATTTGACACATGGTGACGTGAATTTGCTATCTGTTAAGATCTCTGTTACTCCTAACCTTTTTTGGGTGACAAATTCATCCTCCCAATAATAACTATAATTTAGTGGAATATTTTACAATGAAAAATACTTATAACAAATATCTACTGATTTACCATTTGAATTAATCAACAAAGATTAATAATTTCTACTCATTTATTCTAGAAGGCGCCCTGCTCCTACTTTATTCTAAAAAGAGTTAGATTGAAACCAATATATTATATTCATCTACTGAGTTGAGTTTATTGACAGCGTGAAGCCATATTGGATGAAAAAGAGGGCACTTTATTTTCAATATAAAATAAAGTTGGGTAAAATTACAGGCATGGATACCGGTACTTTTGAGGAATGCCTGACATGTGGCAAACAAATGGCCTGACCAGCCAAGTATTTGGGCTCCGCTTGCGGTCAAAATATGTTCTGTGAGAACTGGTAATTATAGAATGACCCCAAAGCTTTTGAATTGGGCTGGGTCTGTGGGAGCCCAAATGCAACACCAAAGCCTTATTAATTTATTGGTAAAGTTAAAACCCTCAGTTCAATCAAAATATAAAATTATAAAAAAAAAAAAAAGCAAAAGCAAAAGCACCAAGTTCCCTAGGCCACATGGGAAAGGAGCATCTTTTTCACGTGCATGATTGAATTCTCCGCAGTAACATAGGGTCTGATTGATTTCAGTTTGTAAAAACTATTTTTTGTTTTTCAAAAAAATAAAATAAAAAAACTTATTTGATAAGACTGTTTTTAAAAATATTATTTTAAAAATAAAGAAACAAAAATACTTCTAAATAGGTTCATAAATTCCATAAAAACGAGGGATTAAATACTTAATAAGCATAATTTCTCATTATGAATATTATGTACATTAATTATTTTTAAAGAAATTTTATATTTTTGCAACTCTATTTACATTTAACACAAACACATTAATTTACTTAAAAATAAGTAAATGCAATTTAGTTAAAGAATTATTTAATAAAAGTCACATTAAAGATAAAATAAAATATTTTAGATAATAATATTAAATAAAAAAAATTAAATATATTGTTACTCAACTCACTACCATCAGTGCATTCACAGTTATGACTAACGTCTTCCTTTTATTACATCTATGGTTATTATCTCATTTTGTATACGACTATTACCACTATCCCACTTATTCACTATTATCGTCATCGTCGTCTTTACTATTATTATTTACCACTATCATTAGTACCCTTCTCATTTACCATCTTCGTTATTGTTTCTATTGTCATGATCTAAAAATCTTGGTCTTAACCAGCATCAATATCATTCCGTATTTGAATATTCACTAACATTTATTATACATTCTTATTATAGACATATTAGTATTTTCTCAATGATAATTAATTGAATAATGGAATATAGCAAACTCAAGAAAGACAAGGAAGATTATAGAAAATATTTACATATATGATATAATTTACACTAGCATTGCCCAACAGGTCAATGCCAGTATTGCCAGATTGTATCAAATTCTTACAAATTGTTTAAAAGCAAAATATTCTCAACCTTCCATAAAAACCTAGGAATCATCCTGATCTACCTTATGTACTCTTCAAACAAAGCATTCAAAAGAAATTAGATTAACCTATGTCTTACCATAACATCAAAAGCATAGATTAATCTAACTAAACCCTGTAGCCTTTCCATTTACAGGTATTTCAAAACCAAGGACAGCAAAATTATTTACATATTGTTAGTAGACCTTTTTAGGGGTCAAATCATTTGAGGACTATCATTAAAAATACATTAGACAATTATAGTCAAATGATCTCAACATCATTAAGAATTTCACATCTTGCCAGATTTATGATGATAGTACAGTGGATGTTTATTTGATATGATCTTAAGGGGTCTAAGACTGTGGTAGTGTAAGTATCATTGGTGATTTTCATTAAATTGTTATCTATCTTACTTTTTTGTAACAGGATTCGTAAAATCTTGAGAATCTGAAAAAAAAAATCCATAAAAAAATGAGTCTAGAGGCTTAGTGAATAAAATGTATCAAACTTATGAACTCACTAACTAACAAAAGATACATGTGTATATACAAGCGACCATACCTCAATTGGATAGTCATTTCTCACGAAAATTTTCAAACAAATAATGAATAATAGGAATCCATATTTAAGGATGATCGTATCACAATCTTTCTAGTATAATAGGTTAGACTCTTATAGCCACATCCATCACTTGTAGTTTATTATATATTTCAATCTCATAACATCATGTCTCAATATTTCATATGGCAATTTGAACAAGTTAAACATTACATAGCAATAAATCATAAATCTTCTTATTATTCCAATCCAGTCTTATCCTATACAAACCTAGTCTTATCCCTCCAAGCCAACCTTATCTCATTCATCATTTCATAATATGTAGATCTAGGATGTGGTTCATTATTCCCCATCACAACCTATCATTCATATTTCAAACCTCATAAGAGCTTTCAAGCAGTCAAAGATATCTATCCCATAATAGATACATCACAAAGATCACATCAATACATTTCATCATCATTCATTACATCATGTCACATTTTAGATCTCATAAAAAGGAATAAACATTAAGCAATATGCTTCTTACAACAACTATATCGCATCATTCTAATTCAATTAAAATTCTAATCACAAGAGTTATGTTTTATTTGCCAGTGTACCTTCCATTCTTTGTTTCGTCATACGACTATTTTAATTAATTTTATATTAATAATATATCTATAATCAATTGTTAAATTCAGTAATATTATATTGTAATTATCTATTTAAAATTTCTTAATCTTTACACTCGATTTAGTAAGGTTTATACAAAACTAAACTACGATAATAGAAAATAATTTGGAAAGAAGAGAAGTTAAGCTGAAAAATAAGGAAATTTTTGAAGGTGGAATTAGAATCATGAGTAGGATCGTTGTAGCAATTCAAGTAGAATCACGATCAAAATTTAGGAATTCAAGTGTGAAAGATTTAATTCAACTCGAAAAAAATCAGTTAAAAGTGTGTGTTTGCTCGCCAAAATGTGTAATCATTCGGGGAAGTCCATTTGCAGACACGATCAGGATCACAATCGAAATCGAAAAATAGAGTAAAGCAAATTGATTCAACTAGCACAAATTTAGTTTAAAATTCGATTTCAATCATAAGAGTAAAAATACTAGATTTTTGCAAGCATGATTACAGATATAGTTCAAAAAGCTATGATTCAGCTTGCACGAGCATAAATTACAGGCAACAACAAAAAAATAAAGGAGGGCAACTTCCAATTCAACCATACACTATAAAATCTCATCACAATATGTTTTGATAGCTCAAGCGTACACAAAACCCAACCATTTCAATCACAAGCTAATCATTTTATTAGTTAATCCATTTAATCATAGAATATGCCTCGCAATTACAAGCTCATTTCCTATCAACTTTCACCAAATATTCAATAGATCAAAAATAAGAAACATATAATAATTTACAAGAATGGTAAGAGTTACTCACAGGTAAGCTGAATATACTAAATCATTATTGATCTTACTAGAAATCTTTAACACTATTCATAAACAAAAAGAAGAGCACATTAGCTCCTTGACTATTTTAATGTTTTTCTTTTAACAAATAATTAGATATCATTTGCTTATGGTTTCCTTATGTAAAAACGGATCAAATATACAAGATTTGGTATCTAAAACTTCAAGAAATTCTTAAGGGTTTCTGACGTGAACAATACATGAATAATAACTACCAACTTAAAAAATTCATAACTTGAGTTTTATGAATGAATCAACATGATTTTGATATCAAAACAAATAGGATAATGAGAGGATTCAATAGTAAAAATTTGAGAAAATAATAAGAAGAGTTAGTGAGGTTACTTGATGAGAGAGAGTGAGTGAGGGTAGAGAGAAAAAAGTGACTTGAAAAAGAAGAAGTTTGCATAACTTGTATAATCTGAAACCAAAAAGAAAAAGAAGAGCTGGCTAAGCATAGGGTAAAATGGGAAAAATGGTCAACTTTTCAATAATTACAAGTTGATCATTTCTTTTTTAATAATTATCTTGTTTTTTCTATTTTGAGTTTAAATTTAACATATTTTACAATCACCAAAAATATGAAATTTTAACACAAATTAATTAAATTAAGTATTGTTGTATCGACTATAATTTTGTGCCCCATTTAGTATTCATAACTCTAATTTCCATTTTTTCAAAGTTTTTCTAGAAAGTCATTTTACTACTAAAATAAATTTTAGGAAAATTTTCGAATATTATATCTATTATCATTATTATTCGATCTATTGTTATCCACCTGAATATTTTTTTTAAGATAAGATTTACATCTAATTAATATTATAATTAATTTATTTTTTATATTAAAATTTGGATTGAAACTATTGCACCTCTTGTTTATTCTCAATATTTTTATATTAATTTCCAAAATTGCCCTTTTGTAATTATCTTTTTTTTTTCAATTGACATGATTTTTTTTTTATTTTTTGCACTCCTATGTTTTTCAATTTTCAAATTCCTTTTGGAGCAAAATTTCTTGTACAACTTCATTTATTAAATTCTAAATGGTTGTTTTCTGTTTTATTTCAACACTAATAATTAACATTTGCTGTCGTTGAGTCTATCAATCAAAAGTTAGACAAATTACATAAAAAAGTTTAAAATAGTGAAACAGTAAAGTATATAAGATCCATGAGCTTCGAAATCATCATGAAGAGGAGGAATATTATATGAGTGATGTTGAGGTGTGTGTTGAAAACTTCTCTGTGGCAATAATTCCGTGACAAGCCATTAAATATCCAGAAGATAACCCATCTTAATTAAATGTCGATGTCTTTTAGGATACAAGAGAATTCATGAGGAAATTTATGTTGGTATTATTTTAAATAAAGGAAAACATGTCATCTAAATTACATTTTGCTTTTACGAACACTTAAAAAAAATTATGCATTTTAAACTATGAAAAATTTATAAAAAAGGACTTTTATTTTTTTTAGTTTTATAATTTTTTTTATAAAAATGTAAATTTTAATAAATTTTTTTAATTGTAAACTTATTTGATAGAATTGTAATTTTTTTTGTATATTTATTATATATAAAATTCACACAAATTATAATTACAGTATCTATGTTATAGCGTGTCTTCCTTGCACGTATTTCAATCTCTCCCTCCATTATTTTTCCTCCAAAATTATGTTTTTTTTAATTTAATTATTTTATTAATTAATTATCTGTATTTAACAACATTCAGTAATGGTAAAAAAAAATTGTTTGAATCTTTAAAAAAATATGTTTATTAGTCATTTGATTGGTTTATTTTAATGCACAAATTTAATATTTTTAAAAAAGATTTTTTTTCTTTGGACTTAACTAAATTTAATGGATAATTATAAGTGTTTTCTTTCCTTTATGATCTTGTGATATATTTTAATTTGAACTCAATTATGTAATTATTCATTTTTCTTCTATTTTTTTGCCATTCCATGTATTTACGTTGAAAAATCTTGACATTTAAAGATCATCTGATTGACTAAAAGTTACATAAAAAATACAACTTTTTAAAAAGTAGGAAATGTGTATATTGTTTGTTAGCCACTGATTGACAAAATTGAGGAAGTAGAACTTCCGGGGAAATTGCTTATCCACCTTAGGTAAGAAAAAATTCTTATAAGAACTTTTAATTCTCATTTTTAACTAAAAAATTTTAAATATTTATTGGGAAGTTCATAAGGTAATTTGTTTTTTGAAAAGTTTAATTTTTCGTAAGAACTTATTTCCTATATAAATCGAATGATTTCTTAAAATAATTTAAAATCCTATGTATTAGACACTTAGTATCATGATTTTTTTTTAGAGCAAATTGTACATGAATCCTACAATTAAGTTTCCATTTTATTAATAAATTACAATTCATATCTTAATTAAGTAATGAATTATAGGGTATGCTTACCCATTTATTTTAGATTATCC
>JANHAO010019942.1:0-13024 GCA_026873985.1 Saraca asoca
ATTCTAAAGTTGATGCCAAATTATCCCGTTAGAAGACAAAGGATGATTCCTAATGTTTGTTGCACCATACATAATTTTATTAGAATGCAACATAGCATAGGTAGACTTTTTGGCCAATACTCAAGAGAAGATCTGATTATGGATGAACATGATTTAAGTGTCAATCAACAAGGTGTCAATATTTGTTGTGGATGAAAATCAGTCCTACTCGAACAAACCAAGAGCTCAGAAGAACTTAAGTCCGAATGACATTGAGCTCAAGAAAGACAAGTGCACAAAGTCCCAGTTCGCGAGTTCGAAGAATTGCCCGAGCTCGTCAAGTCCCAGCTCGAATAAAGAATAAGTTCACCTCCCGACCTCGAGCTCATCCTCACTGCTTGAAGAATTGTAGTGACCTCCCACCAAGGGTCTCGGCTCATGAAAGCCAAACATTTCCCAAGGGCCTTATGAAAGGAAGCCTCAGACAGGCTTACGTGAAGTCTACATTCTAGCCAACCGAAGGATCCCACCCCACAGAAAGCAACCTGAAATAGCCGTAGAGAAGGAATTCTTCTATCTTTTACATTTATTTCTTGATGTAACAAAACTGTAGCATGTAATCATTATGTATAACCCTTCTCCCTCTATAAATAGGAATTCATTGTTAGAAAAGGAAAGAAGGTGGAAATAGCTTAGCAAGAACCTTGTAAAACTCTGTTTAAATCAATAAAAGCTATGTCGTAGACATAGGGTTCGGTACCGCCCGGATTTAGCCGAACCACGTTAAAAATATTATGTCCCACCATTCTTCCTCTTCATCATTTTTGTCATCTTCCTCGCTTCACGTTTTGCAGACCAGAGAGCAGTTTGGGGGTTCAAGAACCATACATCCATTGGCTGGAGTTTGGACTAGAACCAAATTTCACCATCAACATCTTCGGCGCTAGAGGAACAGCCCATCTGTTTTCTGTATTTGTCTTTTAGGGTACTCACCTTTGTAGTAGCAATGGTAAGAGGAAGAGTCACTCAGAGTTCAACCACTCTAGTCGTTCAACCAGTGGACATTCCTATTATGTGGGCTCATTATCATTTCGCCACTACCCCTAGAACCAGAGAAGCGCAAACGCCCTGCCAACATCAACCGACACTCGAAAGTATGGTAAGAGAGTTAACTGAAACTGTTAAAGCACTGGCACAAGCACAAGCCCGAGATGCACAAAGGCAAGAAGAAATCATGATGCAGCTCTAGCAATTACGTGAAGAAACTCAGAAAGAGCTTTATGAAGATCATCACGACCGGTGATCTGGGGGCTCATAGCAAGCAGAAAGTTCTGGCCCCTAGCCTGAAGTTCAAGATCCAATAATGAAGCAAATCCTCCAAAGGCTGAAATAGCTAGAGGAACATCCTCAGTCTTGAGATAACCAACCTCACCGTGAGGAGAGCTCACCATTTTCTGTGGAGATCGAAATGCAACCTCTCCCACAGAAACTCAAAGTGCCCGCAATCCCACTGTATGACAGAAACAATGACCCGAACGACCATTTGGATGCGTTCAACGTCCAAATGGATCTTCAAACAATTAACCCTTTGGTCAAATGTTGTGTCTTCCCAACCACATTGGGAAGCACCCCTTGAGCATGGTTCAGAAGCCTCCCGGCTTGTAGTATTAGTAGCTAGGAAGAATGTCAAAAGAAATTTGTCGACCAGTATCAAGCATTGAAGAAACAGCTCGCCCCTCCCTATCACCTCGCCATGATCTTCCAACGAAGAAACGAATCGCTAAAGGATTACATAGCCAAATTCAGGCAAGAAGCCAACTCGGTAGAAAACCCTTCCGAGGAGAATATCTTAATAGTGATCTCCACAGGACTTAGCAAGGATGGAAAGCTATATAAGAATTTGTACAAGTCCCCAGTACGGGACCTCGCTGAATTTTATGAGGGAGCCGACAAACAAATAAGATAGGAAGAAACCTTCGGTGTTAAAGAGCCCAAGCACAAAGGAAAAACTGCCGGGGGTCCCTAGAGTAAGAAGAGGAGCAGAGAAAATCTTGATAGTGGTCCTAGCGGTCAGCACGCAAAGAGGAGAAGAGCCAAGTGACCTCAACCTCAAGGTCACTATGAAAGCTATACCATCCTATCTGACACACAGGACTAGATTTTTGTGATGAAAAAGGGCACAAAGGACTTCAGGAGTCCCAGACCCATAAGGACTCCTATCAAATCAAGAGACTCAAGCAGATTTGCGCTTATCACAATGAGGTCAGACATACCACCTCAAAATGCTAGGAATTAAGAGATGCCATAGAAAACCTCATCAGAAGAGGTCGATTACAAGATTATGTAGCAGGCCCATCAGAGCAGCGAACTCAAAAAACCTAACGAATCGTTGGTTGAGAGCCAGGACCTTCCATTAGAACTATATTCTAATCCTGTAATACTTTCTTGAGATTAATAGCGATTTTGAAATCCTTGAGGGAATTGTCCAGTAAAATGCTATATGAAAGGAACCACTGTACGTTGAAGCAATGTTATTCACAGCCAATTGGCCAAAATTCAGAAACATTATTAAATTAGCAACGAGCTTCTGCCATCATATAGATACATCTAGGGGTTCGACGGCGCGAAGCCTACCCCGCTGATACACCCAAAGCAAGCTATATCCCATGAATTGGGAAGCAAAGAAGAATAATCACTCAACTTAAGCAACAAGTTTGTTGTCTCACTAAGCAACAAAATTGTTGTGAGGCTGAGCAATAAGATTGTTATCTCGCTAAGTAACAAGATTGTTACGGGGACTGAGCAACAAGATTGCTGCTTCACTGAGCAATGAGATTGCTACGAGACTGAGCAACGAGATTACTGGCAAGAATGGATCCTCTAACAACCACTAAGTAACAAGATTGCTGTCCTATTGAGCAACAAGATTGCTGTAAGGCTGAGCAACGAGATTGCTGTCTCACTGAGCAACAAGATTGCTACCTCACTAAGCAACGAGATTACTGCAAGACTGAGCAACGAGCTTGCTATGGAACAAATGACCTCATCTACCGACGAGCTATCATCTCGCTATCAAAATGCACCCGAGGGCGAGATGGAGTAAAACCTACCTCAGTGATGCACTCAAAATCCAGCCAAAAGCCAAGAGCTCACTGAGGTGCGGAAGCACTACTGACTGAGTGGAATTCAACACAGAAATTCGACAATAAGCTACGAGTTCGCTGCAGCACGAGGATGCTAAAATAAATTCATTGTAGCTCTCATGCAACTAAGTATCTGTAGCTAACATACAGATAGAAGATCGCAACTCGCATGTGACCTCTTGCCAGACACAGCTTACATGTATCTTGACTATTGCTCATTAAGAACCAAGGCAATCAAATGATAAGAACAGCTAAGAGTTAGAGACATGGCTGATTAGTCAAAGAGACATTTCATTGATCTATGAAAATATACATACAGCAGTGCATGAGGCATCCAATACAACATTCAAGGGCTATATAGAAAAGCTCATACATTAAAAAGACCTTGTTCAATGAGGTAAAATTACATAAGAAGAAGAAGAAATGCAAAAATAAAAGCACGAAGCCTAAAGCTACTGTCGAAAGCAGAAGACCGGCTATCGGGAGATGAACTCCCACTAACAGGAAGGATAGCAACCCTCACTGCTCCTACTTATTTCCCTTCGGTGATTCCTCCTGGACCAGACCTAGTGTAATTCAAAAAGGCACCAAGAGTCCGGTTGGCGGAGCTGGATTCTATGGAAGGACTTGGAGGAGATAATCCAAGATCTACAGAAGACTCCCCAGGAACCCACAAGATGAATCCAGTGGGGAGGTTACATGCAACAGGCCATCCGCACTTCCAAACATTCTACAATAGACCATCCACGCCTCAAAAAGCTTCATCAGAGGCCAAGTCATTAAAAATGCAGGGGGCTCAATTGACTCCTCCATTAAACTCTCTTGTGGGAACGAAAAAAGACCTCCCAAGGTATAAAAAGATTGGCTCAGTCCATCAAAAAGTCCAGAAGATATCTGGCTGATCTTAATCGAACGGCCCAGAACAGGCAAAAGTGCCACGCCAATGGTCGAAAACTGTAAACAGAAAAAGGCATGGTATGAAGCAGAATGAAATGATAGAAAAGAAATCTGAAATGACAATTCAATCAGGCAAAGACTTTGACTAAGAGAATGGACAAAGCCTTAAAAAAATTGTAACTCTCGGTCCGCAAAGCGAACCGAGAGTTGGGGGGCTTATGTTGTGGATGAAAAATCAGTCCTGCCTAAACAAATCGAGAGCTAAGAAGAATTTAAGTCCGAACGACGTTGAGCTCGCTAAAGACAAGTGCACAAAGTCCTAGTTCGCAAGTTCGATGAATTGCCCGAGCTCGCCAAGTCCCAGCTCGAATAAAGAACAAGTTCACCTCCCGACCTCAAGCTCATCCTCGCTGCTCGAAGAATTGCAGCGACCTCCCACCAAGGGTCTCGGCTCATGAAAAGCCAAACATTTCCTAAGGGCCTCACAAAAGGAAGCCTTAGATAGGCTTGTGTCAAGTCTACATTCCAGTTGATCGAAGGGTCCCGCCCCGTAGAAAGCAACCTGAAACAGCCGTATAGCAGGAATTCTTCTATCTTTTACATTTATTTCTTGATGTAATAGAACTGTAGCATGTAATCATTATGTATAACCCTTCTCCCTCTATAAATAGGACTTCATTGTTAGAAAACGGAAGAAGGCGGAAATAGTCGTAGCAGGAACCTTGTAAAACTCTATTTAATTCAATAAAAGCTCCATCGTGAACGTAGGGTCCGGTACCGCCCGGATTTAGCCGAACCACGTTAAAAATATTATGGCCCGTCATTCTTCGTTTTCATCATTTTTGTCATCTTCCTCACTTCACGTTTCGTAGACCAAAGAATGGTTTGGGGGTTCAAGAACCACACACCCATTGGCTGGAGTTTAGATCAAAATCAAATTTCACCGTCAATAATATTGATATTACTCAAGCAGGTCAAATGGCACAAGTTCTAGAAACTATTACAAATCATATGTGGGAAAATTACTATAACTCTTTATAAGTTTATATAATTATTAGTTTTTTTTTATAAGACAAATGGGTTAAGATACATGATTGTATTTAACAAATAATAATGCTTATTTATTTGGATTAACTAATTATTTTTTGTGAACAAATAATGTAATGAATTTAATATTATTAAGAATTTGTGTAATTATATATATATAAGATTTTATTATTTATAATTTTTATTTCAAAAATTATAAATAATAAAATCTTAATAACTTTTTTTTATAAGATACATGATTATTTTTAACGAATAATAATGGTTACTTATTTGAATTAATTAATTATTTTTTGTGAACAAATAGTGCAATGAATTTAATATTATTAAGAATTTGTGTAATTATATATATATAACTTTATTATTTATAATTTTTATTTCAAAAAATATAATTACATATATTCTTTTTTATTATTCAATATTTAATGTTAAAATTTTTAATGAATTAAAAATAGATAAATCAAATATATTTTCATTATTTTTATTTCCTAAAAATAGAAAATAGTAAATCAAATCAAATATGTTTCTAAAATTTAAAATTTTAAAAAAAATAAGAAATAAAAAAAGGAAACATTTCCCCAACTCAAACGCCCCTAAATATTTTGTTTCCATGGATTTATTAAGTCTTCTCTCTCTGAAGAAGATAGGACGTTAGAGCACATGATAAAGATAAAATTAATATATTTTTTTGGTAATGCTGTAATGGTGCGCGTGCCATTTATTGATTGAACTCACCAACATTTTGTCTATTTTATCTATTGTTTTATAAAATAATAAATGAAATTTATATATTTTTTATCTTATGATATTCTTCTTTCTTTGTTAAAACGAAATTATAGTAAAAATGAGATGAATAATAATTTTAATTATATATATTTAAATTTCAGTTTTGATTCGAAATTCACTTCATTCACAAATAATTTGTCCATAAATACCTTTTTATCATAATCTTATTTTTGATTTAATTTTATGATTTTAATAAAAAATAAATAAAATTATATGATTAAAACTTATAAATTCTTTTTTTTTTACAAAATAAATATTCTAAGTAAACAAAATATAAATGAAATAAATCATAAATAGATGTATTTTGATATTTTAAACTATAAATAAATAAAATAAATTCCAATCAAAGGAAATTTTTATAAATAAACAGAAATGGTGTGAACTCTTCTCAGATATTAAAATTAAACAATTCATAATATATAAAAGAAATTAGTTCTTAAGAAAATTGAAGTATCAAGATAAGCTCGCCACAATAACTCAAATAAACAACATAAATAACAAAATATGTGTAGCATTATTCTAATTTGTCATTCTTAGACACACGACTTCGGCATGAGCAGCAGTCCCATGTGCGCCACCCAACTTCTCAGTCAAGAACCTGATAAACATATGCAAGAAACAAGAGCGCAAATTGCACATAAATGCATGGCATTAAATTCATACAACTCATTTCAGCTAATCACAATGATTAAGATTTTGTATAAATACCAAGCTGTCTCTATCACTGTCTTCCTTGGCCTCCTGTTTGGTTCTTCCAAAACTGTCACTCTATGTGACTGTCTCTAATCTTGATCCAGATATCTTGGTTTTCTGGAAATCTGGAACTTAATGGGATTTGGGTTTCTTGGTTGGGTCTTTGTAGTACTTCCATAAATTCCATTGCTTCGCTCTCTCATTTTCTACTTCCTTTATTTCTTTTATGATTTTGAAGTAAGCCCAGAAAAAATCTTCTTTCTTTTATAATTGTAAAAGTAAACCCAGAAAAATTTTAGTACTGTTTCTGGGTTTTGCTTGTAAAATTGTAAGTTCTCAATCTACAGATTCATGGGCTATCAATTCTTTGTCATTTTTCTGTTGTCCATCTTTGTTGGAATCTGTTTATCTTCACATATTAAAGATCAAATGAGAGATAGGATTAACCAGTTGCCAGGACAGCCCAAGAATGTGGGATTTGCCCAGTATTCAGGTTATGTGACTGTCAATGAGCAAGCTGGGAGGGCATTGTTTTACTGGTTGATAGAATCACCAGCTAGCCGCGGACCTCGTACAAGGCCACTTGTGTTGTGGCTTAATGGTGGTCCCGGCTGCTCCTCAATTGCTTATGGTGCTGCTGAAGAGATTGGCCCGTTTCGCATTAGGCCAGATGGGAAGTCACTTTACCTGAATCCCTATGGTTGGAATAATTGTAAGTGAAACTTCTACCCTCAGCTTTTTTCCTATGCACTGTATCTTTAATTTATTTGTTTTGGACATTGCAGTGGCAAATATACTATTCCTCGAGTCCCCAGCT
This sequence comes from Saraca asoca, assembly GCA_026873985.1. NCBI lineage: Eukaryota > Viridiplantae > Streptophyta > Magnoliopsida > Fabales > Fabaceae > Saraca > Saraca asoca. The sequence continues at coordinate 7,360 of JANHAO010019942.1, forward strand.
GGTGTTGGTTTTTCGTATTCAAATAAATCATTAGATCTTTACACCACTGGTGACCGGAGAACAGGTAATATAGTTTTAGCATTTGTAAGTGTAGCACTTGCCGAGGGAGGATGAAAATTTGAAGCTAGTTTTGTTTCCTTGAGCCATCTAAAAATATATCTGACATGGACATATCATTTGAACTCTCTGTTGTGAGTGCAGCTGAAGATGCATATGCATTTCTTGTAAATTGGTTTGAAAGATTCCCTCAGTACAAGCATAGAGAATTCTACATTACTGGGGAAAGTTATGCAGGTTTGCATTTAGTTTGAATAAGTTTTGTCCTTGAGAATTTTGGTGATTATAGGTTATCCAATTCTCTAAAAATTCTTTTCAGGGCATTATGTTCCTCAGTTGGCTCAATTTATTTACCACAAAAATAAGGGAGTCAAGAATCCAGTTATTAATTTTAGGGGATTTATGGTGAGATTGTAAAATTCATGGAAACAGTGGCATGCTTTTTATCTTGTATGCTCATGGAGAGGCCTTTATGTTCTATAATCATCTAATAATTGTGATTTCATCTGATCTCTATTTATCAGGTTGGAAATGCTGTTACTGACGATTACCATGATTATGTTGGCACATTTGAGTATTGGTGGACTCATGGTTTAATTTCAGATTCCACGTATAAGATGCTACGGATTGCCTGTGACTTTGATTCCTCCCAGCATCCAACAGTACAGTGCATGCAGGCTCTTAGGGTTGCAGTTGTGGAGCAGGGAAACATTGATCCATATAGCATTTATACTCAGCCATGCAATGACACAGCATCTCTCAGACACAACTTGAAGGGTCGCTATGTAAGATCTTTTATCAATTTCTTTTGAATTTATCACTATGCATGTAAAATAGCTTAATATATCCAGATGCAAGTTGTTTGAAGCCACTGTCATTTGTCACAGTAAAGCAGAATGGGCTATTATTACATGAAGAGTACTGGCATAAAACTAGCTATTGATGTCTGGATTGCCACTTGAGAGGTTTCTATTCAAGAAACCTTCTCCAGAGTGATTTTTAAATAATCAAAAGTTTCCGACACTCTGGGAGTGTAAGAATCTGAAATTATTGAATTAGGTATTAGTTTTCAGCCTCGATGTAAGCTAATAGGCATCATTTGGTTATTTCTAATCATGGAAGAATATGTATACTTAAGTTTATTTAGGATTTTGAAGTTATTTTATCATGATGCCCTTCCCAGTTGATTTTTGCATACAGTTATACTTCATATAAGCTATCAGAGATGATTACAATTTTGGAATGGCCACTGAACTTTTATGGTTGCCTTACCCAATTTTGATGCAGCCACTTTCAACCAATTAAAATAAACAAAAAGAAAGAAGTTACATGTTTGACATAGAGATCATTTAGAGGAAGTAGGTTCTGAAATTTTGTGCTTTGTCATGTAACCTGGTGCAGGTGATTCAGTTTTTCCTTTCAACTCTCAACCTGTTGGATGACTCTTGAGTATAACATTGTCAATTTCCATTTAACATTAACTTATCTAATGCATAGATATAAAATTAATGAGAAATGAAACATGAATTGCCCTTTATCAGTAGTAGACATTTTCCCCCACAACCCCCTACCCCATGGAAATTTCTTTTGTTTTGCTTGTCTTAGTATTATTTTGACAATGGCCATATTTTTCAAATGAACACTGACGACATATTTCAAGCAAATTTGGGTCTTAAACTTCCTCTTGACTTAAAGTCAATTTTCAGATGTAGTAGGATGAGCTTTTCAGATTCTGGTCACTTATGGCAGACTGCTTGATTGATTTTGCCTATATTATTCTAACCTGTAACTTTCGAACTCAGCCATGGATGTCTCGAGCATATGATCCCTGTATTGACAGGTTTGCTGACTTGTATTTCAATCGTCCTGAAGTTCAGAAGGCACTCCATGCCAATGTGACAGGACTTTCTTATTCATGGAAGACATGCAGGTATATAATATATCTATAATATCTCTTATGTCCTTACTAGGTCTATTCTATTTGAATTTTGACGTGGGACTTTTCTTAACAGTGATGTTGTTGGGAACTATTGGGCTGATTCTCCCCTATCTATGCTTCCAATATATCAAGAACTTCTAAACGCTGGTATCAGGATATGGGTTTACAGGTGTGCTCATCTATTACATCACCTTCTCTTTTATCTGCCATTTCTTTTAGCTGGGATTGGTTTGGAGTAAGGTTCCCATAGTGCAAGCCCCACAGAATCCCCTAGCTTCCTTTATGTCTTCTTTCATTGTAATCACTAAAACTTGGAAATTCAGCCGGATCCTGGTCTATCCACTATCCCCATAAGTTAAAGCTCTTCCACAATTGTTAGGACTTGGGAAATATATCTGATTGGCTTTATCAATACTTACATTTTAATGATCGTGCTGCAGATATTTTTTATTTAGTCCCATGGACAACATTTCTTAAATTTTAAGGAATATCATAATTCTGAGCAGACCTTGGGTTTCAGGGCAGAAAATCCAGTAATACTTGGTGGCTTGACTGATATAGAATAATTTCTAGTCAAGTGTCAAGTAGAACTTCTGTATGTCTTCTGCTTTCATGATTTAGGATATGTTCTTGTGCTTTTGCTTGCCTATAATTGATTGCCGTCTCTGGCATTATTAGGTTCCTTTGTACTTGACCTCCTCAAGTTTGATTGTGGATGCATGACTGACCTGATTTACTAATTCCATCTTGCCAAAAGAAGTAAAGTTATACTAATCATTAATGATAAATATGTATACGGTAGAGACATGTTATTTTCAATATATTGCAGTGTGATAAAATTGATTAGAAATGTAATGTTGGGGTAAAATGTATCAAAATTCACATATGTGTCTCACTGCATGTTGAATAATTTAGCAAAAACAAGGTGCTTCTGGTTTGGGTTGCTTGAATCTTGTTAATTGGTTCTGAGCACACTGAAGTCAACAGAGAGGAAGTGGATAAGTATAGGGATTAAACGCAACAAAGCACAGCTATAGGCCTTAATCCCATATTTTCCTTGACCAAATGTAATGTTGGCATTTTGCATATATGTTCTCTTTCACCAGTAAGGTCAATATTGATTTTCCATCTATCTTGTTTGCCATCACGTCTTTACTTGTTACTGCTTACACTTAGGGACCGTTTGGTTGGGGGTAATCAAAGGGGGGAAAGGGAATGGAGGGTCTTCATTCCCTTTGTATGTGTTTGGTTAAAAAAAACTCATTTCCTTTCCCCATTGTCCCTCAATGGGTTTATTCCAAATCAGTTTAGGATGATTCCCCCCAAGCCCCTTAGGTTTTCCATTTCCCCCTTTTGGGTTTTAGGTCTCTCAACATAACTCCACTAATAATAATAATTACACCCTTCCCACATTTGGGTCTTCTGTTATGATAAAGCAAAATATCTTTGTTTCTTATTCTTACTTTTCTGGTCTCACCATCCATATATCTTACTCAACGTTCATATTTCATTATTTGATTATCTTGTTTAGGACAAATTATACTCACCTCCCTTAGGATTTAATCTAATTACACTGACACCCTTCTATTTTCTGAAATATACACTCACCTTCCTCATTTTTCTGTGGCAAGGGAGGTGAGTTTAGGTTTAAATAGAGAGAAGAGGGAGGTTAGTGTATATGGAAAATGGAGGTTAATGTATATTTCTAAAAATAGAAAGGTGTGAGAGCAATTAAACAAAACCGCAGGGGATGTGAGTGCAATTTGCCCTTGTTCAAGTAAAGCATATATATAGGGAGTACTCCTGACCTACAGTGGCAGTGAAATCCTGCTTATGTGAAGGATTCTGATGTAGTTGTTTTTACCTTTCCAAAATGTTATACTTCATCTTGGCTGGTTTTACGACTTGTTCTCTTTGTCCTGGCTGAGTGATTTTTTTTTCGTCAGTGGAGACACAGATGCAGTGGTTCCAGTAACTGCAACTAGATATTCTATTGATGCTTTGAAGCTACCTACCCTCATCAACTGGTACCCTTGGTATGATAATGGCAAGGTGGGTGGTAACTCCCAACTGAAACTTGTCTATAAACGGTAATTTTGTAGTTATGCTCTTATCTCATACCTTCCTGTTGAGAATCTCTTCTTGTTGGAAGGTTGGTGGCTGGAGCCAAGTGTATAAAGGGCTCACGTTGGTTACAGTAACAGGAGCTGGACATGAGGTTCCACTTCATCGGCCTCGCCAAGCATTTGTTCTTTTCCGATCATTCCTTCGGGACAAGCCCATGCCAAGTTAGATCCATTTTATTAATTTTCACTGTAATGAATAATCACGTAAGTATAGAATGATTACCACTATTCTTATACCATTGGCAGAAAATGACTGCCATTCATAAACATAGATTAGGAAGAGACGAAATAAGGAATGCATTCCTCGTGGATTCCATCGTAGCTAAATGGCATGATTGATAAATTTTATAAAACTATTTCTTTCGATGATCGAAGTTGTAGAATTGTTCATGTAATATTTATTCCTTTAAATGTTTTGATTATTGGATTTGGGCCAATTACTGAAGCCATATCTTCTGTATAAATATTTTTTTCATGTTCACATTATTCCTCGCTGCTTCTAGGCATCTTTTGTTTCGGTCTGGTAGTTCTTCATCTGTCATACAGGGAACTTTGAACTCTGATTTGCGATGATACATCCTCAGGCTCTTCCTTCTTCAATTGGCTCGCATTGGCTCTTCCTTTATTATACGCAAATCTTTTAACTTTCGTAATCAAACCCGATCCGACCTTCTATTTCACCTACTACAACTGCATGAACAGAAATGCCAATGAGGCAGAGAGATCAGCTTTTTCTTATCCCTTGTTCTATAATCTGAAAATAAAATTTGTATTGTCTCATATCCCTTTATTAAACATAAAATTTGTATCATCTCTATATTTTACAAGACAACAAAACTTTTCATTGACTTTCGAGAAATAATAATAAATAAAAAATTATAAAAACAAGTTGCAATCTTCTAATCTTGATAATTCATTTTCAATCAAATTTATACTAAAATATGTCAAAATTAAATTAAAACGAAATAAACTCTTGTCCTATCTTCATAGAATAAAAAACCTTAACATTCCTGCGTCTCACGAAATAATCCTCAAATTCAAAATAAATTGTGATCTCTATGCAAGAAAGTATAAATAATAAGGATTGCGTAATTTAAGAAAACCCCAAAGCTTCAAGTAAATTTGTCTCACTTCGTGAATAATAACATCATAGCAATACACGTGGCCCTTAAACGATTGCCACATGTCATTTTCCACCGTCATGGTCACATAGTGAAAGATTGCTGCTGGCGTCGTTTTTGAGATCCATCCGAGAAAGATCAATGCCCTTATGGAGGACAAGGACTTGCTTGGTGGCCAGTGTAAAACTATCTTCAAGCGCTCCACCGGCCATGTCCTGAAGACGCTTGATCTCTATGTTTCTTTATTTCTTTGATCCTCATTTCGGTCAACTTCGGCTTGTTCATATTTGGACTCGAGACCGTAAGTGGGGTAACCTCAATTACATTTTTACCATGTAATTTTGGTTTAAATGAAGTGAGGTCTAAATTTTATTTAAAATGTAAGTAATTTAGGAAGATATAACTCAAAAATTTTAAAATTA
>JANHAO010019943.1:0-13026 GCA_026873985.1 Saraca asoca
TTAATTTAGGCTAAACCATCCTCAATTATCTAAGTAATCATAATAGGAAAGATTTTAATTAATTGTTAAAGATCATAAGTGTGGTAAAACCTCAATCCTAGGCTTTTGCAATTGAACTTTACTTATTATTTACTTGCTGCTCTTTTATTAAGTCTTTTTATTACTTTTGATATTCTTACTTGATTTAGTCAACTTGCATTGCAAACCCTAGTAATTGATAACAATATTTCTGTGGGTTCGACTCGTATTTGTCAGAATCTATTACAACTACATCGCGCGCTTGTAGAAAATAGACACATCAATGATGAACACCCTTAAAATAAAAGGTTATGCTAAAACCATAATGCTTTATAATTTGCCTACAAAGATACCTATGCTTGCCTTGAGATATTTTGTCATTGGTAAAGGTTTCCTTTGTTTATCTACATCAACTTTGATGATTTTATCTGAGGATATCTTTGTACTTGATGGATGAGAGTTTTGTTCCATTGAATTGAAATCTGGATCAAATGGTTGAATTTCCAATAGTTCAACATCCATTATAAAACTAGAGTCCTTAGCAACCTTGTGCTCAACTCTTATAATGAGTTGATGATCAACATCTTTACGTGTTGTTTGCAATTGATTAATGTCAAGTTGCAAGATTCTAAGCCATATTATTGGACAACCACTAGAAGGGGGTTCCAACCTACCATAAGTGGGGTCTTTAAGAACTTTGAAAATAAAAAAAAAACAATAATGAATATCACTAGCAAAATTTCTTTTAGAGGATGGCTTCACACATTTTGCTGTAATGTGCCATGATTGACCACAATTGAAAAAAACTTTGATGACTTTTTCCTTCTTAAATAGAACTAAACTAGTATGACCCGTAGTAGTAGGAATAAAAGAACCAAATCTTGTTGTAAAGATCAATTTTTGCAAGTTTGTGTTTGAATAATGACATTGACAATTATTAGCAGCATCTTATTTTTGTTGTTCAAAGACCTCCAATTGTTGCTCACACTCAAATCTTTATTTCTCTAAGCATTGTAGATTAATCATTAGTTGTTGCTCACACTCAAATCTTTATTTCTCTAAGCATTGTAGATTAATAATTTAGCTTATCAGTCTCATTGTACAAGCCAATATTTGTAGAAATCAAATCTTAAACTTTAGCCTCTAATTCAATTTTTTATGTCATTAAAACTTTATCCTTATCAACTTTTGATTCAGAAATTTTTGTTTCATAATCATCTTTTGGTAAAATCGATTCTTAATAACAATGTGCCTACAACATCAACAAAAGTTGTTTTCGTGGTCCCATAACCATGCTAGTATTTTAACTTTTTTTTTTTTTTTTTGTGTTTTATAAATAAGCAACTTTACCATCATGGCTTGTCTGAGAGATAAGAATGTTGATGTTCTTCAATGCATGTTCCTTTTCAAAGGATTCATCTTTATCAAGTGAGGACTATAATTTTTTTTTGCTAAAAAACCTTTCCTCCATCCTAAATTCAATTTACCTTGAACCATATTGTTATAATTGAATACAATTGCAAAGACACAACCTCAAATGATGAAGAAACAGGGCAATCAAAGGTCAGAAAACTTAGATACCACAACCTTAAGTCAAGAAGAAAGAGGGCAGTCAAACCAAGTTATGTATATAATCTTCACCAAAAGAGTACTTACAACCATCACAATCAAAGAGAATTAAAGGGATAATATAAAAAGATTTATTATAAATAAGAGATGCAAATTAAAAGGAAGGAAAATGTGCCGCCACTGTGCTGTTAGGTTAGGGTTTCAATGGAAGATGACACTTTAAAAAGTGATGATTTATTCTAATTTTCCTTCAGATGCGCGACACATATTCAAGAATGGCTAGCGTTCATCTACACTGGTGACGACGACCGCTGTTCACTTTTTGATGGTCAGTTTCCCCTTTGTGCCAAGTATTATTTATACCTTAATAGTGAACACTATATAACTCTGTCTCAGGGGTAAGTGGTAATTGAAAATCCTAATGTTGATACAGTTTGGCTGAATGTACAAGGTATGCATATTATTCCTATGTAATTGATTGAATATAATTAGCTTTGTTTTTTTCCCTGTCAAAATATCTCAGAATAGTCTTAGTATTGATTTCTCCTTGCACTGTTTAACATGTTGTTGAACCTAACCACAAGTCGTTTAAGCTTCAACCATCAATCTGCAGATGTCTGTCGTTTTAAAGCATCTCTGAAACGCAAAGGTCACTCTATCTACAATTGTAACACAAGCCAAAATCCTCTTCCTCAACTTCGTCGCCCACTGAGGAACCAAGTTCATGTTTCTGAACTCGCCCTGTAAACTTCATTGCCTATCAATGGCACCAATTTATTCTTTGAAAATGTAGCGTGAAAGGTTTAATTTTTCTCTCTGTGCTTAATTAAAAAAAACACTGCATGGCCTCTCATTGTCTTATTCCTTATTCTCCTCCATCGTCGTCTTTTCTGCAATCCCCAAACCCCAAATACAAATTCCTAAAAAGGGTTTCCAATGCCCCCAATTTCCGTCGCATTTCGTCGCAACTTGAAACCCCAGACGCTGAAAATGAAGATGAAGTGAAATCACGAAATAGCCATTTGAATTTCCTCAAGCTTTCAGTGACACTAACTGTTATTTCTGCTTCTCTCCCACAAAACGCCGCTATAGCTGCGGCTTCTGTAAAACAAAAGAAACGCACACCCAGAAAATCGGCCACTAAAAAGCTAGAGGCTTTATCGCCGGAGGAGCTGAAGTCTTGGTGTGAGGGACTCCCTCTAGTCTCCGATCGCATTCCGTACACTGAAGTTTTGGAATTGAAGAAGGATGGTAAGCTTAAGCACATCATTAAGCCATCAGTTGCGAGTTTGAGGCAAAAGTCAGAGCCAGTTTTGGTAGTTTTGGATGATTCTAGAGTGATAAGGACGGTGTTACCATCATTTGAGAGTCATAAGAAGTTTTGGGAATCTTGGGATGAGTTGAAGATTGATAATTTATGTGTGAATGCATATACGCCGTCAATTAAGAGGCCAGAGTTGCCTTCCCCATATTTGGAGTTCATATCAAGAGTGCCACTTCTTTTGTTTGCAAAATTTCTTGCGCCAAAGAAGGAATCGAAGAAGGCTAAAGAGTTGAGGGAACTTAGGAAGGAATTACAGAGACATAAGAATGAGGAATTCAATAAGATAAGGCAAGAGAAAGAGATGTTAGAGAGAACTATGAGGATTCAGAAGAAAGAGGAGGAGAGGAGAAGAAAGAGGGAGATAACGAAGAGGAAAGCTGAGGAGTCATTTCGTGTGGCAAGGAGTAGATACCATCTCAAGGCGAGCTTTTGGGCGAATTTGGCTAACAATTCAAATGTGGCTACTGGACTTGGACTGCTTTTCTTCTTCATATTTTATAGGACTGTTGTGCTTAGCTATAGGAAGCAGAAGAGAGATTATGAAGATAGGTTGAAGATTGAGAAGGCAGAGGCTGAAGAGAGGAGGAAAATGAGAGAGTTGGAGAGGGAAATGGAAGGGATTGAGGATGATGATGATGATGAGAGTGAGCAAGGGAAGGGGGAGGAAAATCCTTATCTGAAAATGGCGAAGCAGTTTATGAAATCAGGGGCGCGAGTTCGAAGAGCACAAAATAGGAGACTTCCTCAGTATCTGGAGAGAGGCGTTGATGTGAAGTTTACTGATGTTGCTGGTTTGGGGAAAATACGACTTGAACTTGAGGAGATAGTGAAATTTTTTACGCATGGGGAGATGTACCGCAGGAGAGGAGTGAAAATACCAGGTCACATTTTCCTGAACTCTGTTTGTTGAGCAATTTAATTTTATAATTTGAACTGCTTGATGAATTACAGCCTGGTCACTTTTACACTCTTTATCTTTGTTATGATATGTGTAGTGAACATGTTGACACGCAATAATGATCATCTGCTAGTTAATTTAAAATTTGATGCTTTTCTTCTGTTTATATTATTGAGGGATTATTAATGCTGAGTCAATGATTTCCTGGGAAAATGAATGGGAATGACTGGGCATATGTTAAATTTCAGTTCCACTGGTTATCATCCAATTATTATTATTGTTATGATTATTTTTTAATGGAGGTTGTAGGCAATGAAAAGGGTGTATTCAATAGGGCTGCAATCAAAGGCACTAATTATATTGTAGAATGGCAAGATCAGACTAATTTTCCCTTTGCATTTACTGTCTACCACTACTAGCACCACCTAACTCCACCACATTCCGCTGATCACACCAGTGGGGCTGCCAGTAAATGGCCATTGGGCAACCTCAGAAGACAACTTACTTATAAAATTTCTTTGTGACTGGTTTATGCTGATGTGCTTTCACAAGTGTTTGGTTATCTTGATGTTCTGGTTTAAAATATATATATATATATATATATATGGAAGAATGGCCTAAAAAATAATTTGTCTTTGCTGTGCTCTGCATTTGACTTGCTAAAGGTTAAATTGGTCTCTTCATCAGGTGGTATACTTCTCTGTGGCCCTCCTGGTGTTGGGAAGACTTTGCTAGCAAAAGCAGTGGCTGGTGAGGCAGGTGTTAATTTTTTCTCTATTTCTGCTTCTCAGTTTGTGGAAATATATGTTGGTGTTGGGGCTTCTCGTGTTCGAGCACTGTACCAAGAAGCCAAGGATAATGTATGTTATATTCTCTTCTTTCCCCTGACTTATGGTTGACTTATATGTTTCATGTCAACTAATTAGATATTTAGGTCTTGATACAATTTCTATTAATAACTTTCTTGTTTTCTCTTGGCATCTGAACTTGATGCATCCATGTGTTTCTCGTTTTATTTGCTGCAAAATGCTCAGTATTCTTTTCTTTCTAATCATGCTCCACTTTCTTGTCATCTACTATCTTGAGCTTTTAGTGTAGGCATCTAATTACCATTTTTATTTTATTTTTCTTAGGCTCCATCTGTTGTCTTCATTGATGAGCTAGATGCTGTAGGAAGGGAACGTGGTTTGATCAAGGGTTCAGGAGGACAGGAACGTGATGCTACTCTTAATCAGGTTTACTAAGCAAATAATGAATGTTCCATTCCATCTGCCACTTTTGTGGTCAAATATATACATATATGATCTAGTGGTTGATGTTTACTATTGGCTAAATGCTCCAGCTGCTGGTCTGCTTGGATGGGTTTGAAGGAAGAGGGGAAGTGATCACTATTGCTTCCACAAACCGACCAGACATTCTTGATCCAGCACTTGTGAGACCAGGTCGATTTGATCGAAAAATTTTTATCCCCAAGCCAGGCCTCATAGGTCGCATAGAAATTCTAAAGGTAGAAAGCTTTTATGATGTTTTTCCTTTAGGATTCAATTAAACTTTACGGCATGTCAGGCTGTTATTGCTTTTCTTTGAAAAATTTTGTGACTTTGCAAATTATTGCACCTTTACATAGTATGCCTATTCATTTTTTGTTTTTCTGGTTATAGGTCCATGCTCGTAAAAAGCCCGTGGCTGAAGATGTGGATTATATAGCTGTTGCTAGTATGACTGATGGAATGGTTGGTGCAGAACTAGCCAACATAGTTGAGGTTGCTGCTATCAATATGATGCGTGATGGAAGGACTGAGGTAATACCTCCAATATATAGTAGTAAATTTGTTAGTTTGCCTCATAGTTATATTCAAATATTTCCTTGTAGGAAGCTTATATCTGCTTTATGCATCGTTTTTGGCATTTCAAAAACAATCCCTTTAGCATGCAATTGATATGTGTTACAAATTTGTGAAACTTTTCATTGAATTAATTACTTATTTTATTTGGTGCCACTCAATGCAAGGTGTCAGTAATTTTTATGTCTCCATACAAAGAAGCCTCTTGCTGTGGAGGCATTAAATTTAGGATAGAGTAAAGAAAAAATTTACTCATATTGTTAACATGGTGACTGATTGTCCTGCCTTTGTGCTTCCTACTCTGCAGATTACCACTGATGACCTGTTACAAGCTGCACAAATGGAAGAAAGAGGAATGCTGGATAGAATAGAGAGAAGCGATGAGACTTGGAAACAAGTAGCTATAAATGAAGCTGCAATGGCTGTTGTGGCTGTGAACTTTCCAGATCTAAAAAATATTGAGTTTGTATGTTCATTACACCCTAAACATTTTCTTTTTTGGTTAATCATGCTCTTTCATGCCTATCTCTGGCTATTCGTGCCTAAAAGGGGGAATTCTTTTTAAACTGCATTCCAAAGATTTCATTGAGGGGAAGGGGAAGGAACTAAACAGGACATCTTGGCTTCATTACCTCCACCACTCCCCCTCCCCAAAGAAAAAGATTTTTTTTTTTGGTTTTCTTCATGTCTATATAAGTGAATGTAATCATCATGCAATGTCATTTACGATTAGGTGATATAATCTGGTGTTACTAGAAGCTATATTAAATTGCTAGTTGATGGCATAGTGTGTTTGGCACACCAAAAAAGTTAATTTTTAGTTTCTTGACTCGGTCAAACAACTTTTTTTCATATTTTAGAAGTGTTTGATGCATTAGTTTTTTGAAAAAAAAAAAAAAAAATTCTCTTCTAAGAAGCCACTCTAAGTATCATACGACTTATTAGAATAGAGCTTTCAATTAATTTTTTTCTAAATTTATCCTTCTTTTTTTGGTTAATTGACAGCTGTCCTAATTAATTTAAAATCCTCATTTTCAATACTTATTTTTTTTTTCTAATATCATTTATTTTTAATGCTTTTTTTCTAGAAAGCTAAAGAGGACAAAAAAAAAAAAACTCATATATCATTGTATATTTGGCCTATGCCCATTAATTCATTATAAATAAATAAAAATAAGTAAGTAAATAAATAAAATATAATGTCATAAAATATAATTAATTAAATGTTAGGTAATTTTATTCTTATTTTGAATATCTTGATTACATTAATATACTATCATTGCATATTTGACCTATGCTCATTAATTCACCATAAATAAATAAAAATAAGTAAGTAAATAAATAAAATATGATGTCATAAAATATAATTAATTGAATATTAGATAATTTTATTTTTATTTTGAATATCTTGATTGCATTAATATACTTTGGTTTCAAAATAAATATGAATTAATTTATTTCATATTTTATCTAATGATATTAATATGTTTTTTAATGCTACTTTACATTTATAAGTTAGTTCAACAACAAATGCTATCAAACACTTCTAATACATTTAGTCAACTTATCAGCTTTCAGTTAATAATTAATGGCTAGTAAAACACGTAATAGCTAGCTTATCCGCTATTTGTGTTAAATAGACTCATAAATGCAATGTAATAAAGCATTGATATGCCAAAATGTTGACAGAAAATTTCTTTTAACAATGAACTTTACCTGTGTATAATGAACATGACTTGCAAGAATTCAAGGCTATCCTCTCTTACATTAGGATATATGTTTGTGTCGGCATCAAATATTAGACATAAATTTATGAAAGTGATAAATTTTCTGTCTGATTGTTGTCCATATTTGCATTCTTGGTAATAAGCATTGATTCTTTTCTTTTGCTACTTTGATGTAGGTCACAATTGCTCCTAGAGCTGGTAGGGAATTGGGTTATGTTCGGGTGAAGATGGATTCTATCAAATTCAATGAAGGGATGCTTACGTATGGATTTGTTTGTTAATTTTATCACTATTTAAATATGTAATTAGCTATTTGATATATAATGCCCTCCTAATGAATTGTTAGTTATTATTGGCGGCAAAGCTACTTGTATGATGAACTCGCTCATAATGGGTCTCACTCTGTGAGATGGATTGAGATCACCCCAAGGCCTATTGCAGGCCAGTTCATTGTGCAAGTAGCAAAACTGACTTATTACTGACATCAATCAAGGGTACTGTTCCCTTGGGCTGTATGTATTGATGAATTAAATTAATTTCTCCTCATTACTGCTTGTTTGGGTTGCAATGCAAAACTGTGTCTCTTAGCTTCTAACTACTAATATCATGCAGTCGACAATCCCTTATTGATCATATCACTGTTCAACTAGCTCCCCGTGCTGCTGATGAAATTTGGTATGGGAGTGATCAGGTATGAGGTTATTGCTTACTTTTTACAAACTTTTACTCAGCTTTGAATTTCATTTGTAAAGCTGAAGGTAGAAACAGATTGCAGAACATACAAATAATACAATGAACATTTCTTTTTCATCTTTTATGTCCTCATATATCTAGAATGATTCTAGATTATAATTTCTAACAGTACCATGTTTAAGAGTATTTGTTGACTGTTCTTGATGCATGACTATAATCTTCAAATTGTACTTGTGGAGTTGGATTACTGACACATGCCGAGCTTGTTTTGACTATAAATAATAGAGTCTATCAACTGTGATAACCAGAATATATTGAACTTAACCAATATATGAATTGATGTAATTTTGTATATTTCTGACTTCAGATTATGGATTAGTTACAGGAAATGGTTTCTTCTAAGTGTATTATCGACTTTACTTGTTAGGCTTGATTGTACTTCTTGTCTTTCATTTTAAATTACAAATTCCATATGTCAATATGATTGCTTATCTATGTCAATTTTAATTTCTGACTCTGGAATTCATGTTTGCACATGTTATTATGGGATATAGATTAGTGTAAGTTGGTGATGTAATGCTTAAACTCATTCTTCTATGTTTCAGTTGAGTACGATATGGGCCGAAACAGCAGACAACGCGAGGTCTGCGGCAAGGACATTTGTACTTGGTGGGCTTTCCGAAAAACACTATGGGATTTCCAATTTCTGGGTTGCTGACAGAATCAATGTATGCATTCTGTGTCTCTAACTTCTATATTTTCATCACAGATGTTCATGTATGTTTTGGTACCTCTCACAACCACAACTTAATTGTCGAAATGAGTAGTAATCATTATTTATCTTGAAATAAAATTGATCTGTAAAGAGACCAAGTCTAACAAATTTCAGTTTCTCATTCTACTCCGCAGTTGCTTTTGGTGATACTAATATTAGTTAGTCATTCTCATGAATCCTTGATATGATATGATTCATTTACCAGGAAATCGATTCAGAAGCAATGCGGATTGTCAACTTGTGTTATGAACGTGCGAAGGAGGTATGCTTTACCATGAATGAAGCTAACAACTTACGTTATTATCGATTGAACAGAAGCAGTCACATTATTTTTCTATATCAGATCCTGCAGCAGAACAGAACACTGATGGATGCTGTGGTCAAGGAACTTGTTGAGAAGAAGAACTTAACCAAGCAAGAATTCTTTCATCTAGTAGAGTTACATGGCTCCATAAAACCAATGCCACCTAGCATACTTGACATCCGGGTTGCCAAGCGTAGACAGTTGGAAGAATTGGTGAATGAAAAGGAAACAGCTTTGAAAAGCCAAACGTAATTGATGCACTGGGTTATAAATCCATAAGATGCTTGAAGATGCTTAATTTGGGGCAGCTAGAGGAGTTTGCAGCCATCAAGCTGTACCTTGGTACCATAAAATTTCGCAGTTTCTCAAAGAGATGTTGTTATGAGATGTGTTGACTACATATTGAGCCAGAGGCCACGGTAATTGAAGCTTGTACTCTACGGCCGATCATGGTGATACTGCCAGCCAATGAGGAAACATATACGTGTATATGAGCATTTTATTGGCCAAAGGCATTTTCTGTAATCAGGCTGTTGATTTTTTATTTTATTTTATTTATTTTTTGTGGATTTCAAAACAAAATTTTGTAGATTAATTTTCCTGGTTTTTGATACGTGGAAACATATTTTTCTCCAAGTGTTTAGAGAAACTGAACTCAGTCGCCATCTGATTCATCCTCAGTGTCTGAAAAATCTTTATCTTTATATACCTGTGAAATGACAATCTTATTTGGGGAACAAAACAATTAAATAAGAACATGACAACTTTACCAGATCAAAATTCCCACCGGTGTCGTTCTGTGACTGTAACTCACCTTAATGTTGTTATACGTAGAAACAAATTCTTAAAAAAAAAAAAAAAAGAGCTTCTTGTATTTGAAAAAAAAAGGTGATTAAATTCATATATATAGTGTTTTTCAATTTTATATGTTCTAGAAGATTTTCTGATCTATTTTATATAAAATATAATTCGAAGACATGGCTTGAAAATTAATTGAAGTGATAACCTCTTAAACACGTTATCACTAACACTTGAAAAAACTACCCACGTCCCTCCACGTTTTGACTGATCACGTCTAAATGGTAATTAGCTCATGCGTATTTCTGTCTCTTCTATATATACTGGAACATGCACTGCTTTTGATTGATATTTGAGAAGAACAACAAAGACATGGCTTCTCTTATGAGCACTGCATGCACTTTTTTGATCATTTTAATGGCTGCTTCACAGTCCTCTTCAGCTGAGGCTGCCACTTCAAGGCTTTTCCTGGTTGGTGATCACTTTGGTTGGCGACAGCCTCTGCCGAATGACACTGCATTTTATATCCACTGGGCTGAAAGCAACAGATTTCAAGTCGGAGATTCTCTTGGTAACTGGGTTGTTCAACCATTTATATGCATTTTTAACTCTTGGACCATTTATTTCATCCTACTTTGGATCAAGTCAAAATTTTCTGTTCATTGATTTGAGTTGTACTGTTTGCATAATTAACGTGTTGTTCACAATCGTCTTATAGTTAGATATGAAACGTTCCTTAGTCATGCTTATTTGTTGTATGTTTTTCAGATTTTTTTCCCTAAACAAGTAAAATCAACTCTACTCTATTGCTTTGAAAGAGATTTGGAAATACTTTGTATGAATAATTGTACCACCACTTGGTTAAGGGATGGAAGAAATTGTGTGATAGTGTTGGTTTCTCTAGCAGCTTGGCTTATTTTCCACAACACATTTTCACATAGGATTTTGCAGAAAGAAATATACTGTAAAACGAAAATTTTGAGAATACTATCTCAATTTATTTGAAACATGATATATATATGGAAACAAGGTACGGTACTAAAACAATCCTGTAGAAATAACTGTCAGTCAGTATTACTGGTATGTGAACGCAAGTACTAAAACGTGTTAGAACAAAGTTTTTGATGACTATGTAACATCTTTTATGCATTCATCCTAGTGCACAATTCTGCAGTATAAATATATGTAGCTTTAACAATGGAACTTGATATTATAGTCAGTGATCTCTTCAGTTTTCAACAAGCTGTTTCTTCTTTTGTGCAGTTTTTGAGTACCGGAATGATTCAGTTCTAACAGTGGAAAAATGGGGTTACTATCACTGTGACTCAACAGATCCCATCATTGCCTTCGACAATGGAAAGAGCATAATCAATCTTGATAGACCTGGATTCTTCTACTTCATCAGTGCAACCGATGATCACTGCAAGAACGGCCAAAGACTGATTGTAGAGGTTATGTCTCCCCATCAAGTCTCGAGATCTCCACCGCCATCGTCCATTGCTTTTCCGCCTGAAGCCTCCATCGCTTTTCCACCCGAAGCTTTCTCGCCTGCTGCTTCTTCACCAGATGATGCTCATAGCTCAGGAGTTTCAGTCTCTGGGGGTCTTTGTTCTGTATTTGTGGCTCTTTCTGTCACATTTGTCTGTGTGTTAGTTTTGGCACTTTAATCATTTTGCTTATTGTCATAGTAGTCAAATAGGGCTTTTGATTCTGTTGATTACTTTTGGAGTTTGATTTGTCTAGGCATATTAGCATTTGAATTATTGAACTATTTAAGTATTGTGGTATCTTTATGGTTTAATTCCATATATATTACTTCCTTGTCATTTTCTTGATTTAAAAAAGACGAGGCGTGGGATTCTTTTGTCTTTTTAGCACAAAATTGATTTTATGTGTTGTTCAGCATCCAATTGGGCATCGAGAAAGAAATTAGGGTTCTAGAATTTATGGATTGAGGAATGACAATCATATATTATTTGTACTCTCAATGATGATTCTAATAATTGAAATCCTTGTATGAATAACACTAGAATTTTGCTAAAATGGAAACTATGGTGTTGAACAATAGGTCTAAACTGATTAGAAAATTAAATACAATGAAAGCAGAAAGAAATAATCAATATTACTCCTAAATTTTTTTAGCATTTTTAAACTATTTAATGAGCGATAATTTGAAAATGAGTAGGTATAACTTCAATTATATTTATTCAATAATATAAACATAATATGAATAATTTGATGCATTAATTTTTTTTATTGCTATAAAAATGTTCACTAATTTTAAGATTAAATGCTATAACTTAAAAAATTTCACTAATAAGTTGGATGTTTGTCATTGGAATTTTCCTATTTGATCAATATTAACATTGTTTTAATTGAATGAAAATTTTTAGATTAATTTTTTCTATATTAAATTCATTCTTAATAATATAGTATTTAATTTATTTATCAAATTTTACTTTTAGTTATGAAATTTTCTTGAAAAAAGTAAATGAATCTTTTATTAAGCCATGTTTTCCAATAAAAAAAATTCTTATCAGCAGACTCTGCACAGTAGTTAATAATTATTTTGTGATGATTATTTTTTTTTTATTTCTTCAAGTGTCCTCTCTAAGTAAATTTTTAGATCCATCATTGCTCTTACTTTCTTTAATATGCATCACATATTATTGGAGAAATCAATAACTAGTCAAAGATTTTATTCCGAAATCAAAACAATACTCAGCCAATTATAACTACCAAACCTAACTTGGGAAAAAGCCTTCAAACTGACGCCCATGCATGAACTAATAGTCTAATACCCACATTATGAGACCCAAACAACAAATTGTTGAAACAGTTAATGTGACTAATAACCATATTTACAATACTCTCGACATCTGAATTTAGGCCCCGTTTGGTTCAATATGTGGAAACAGAAAGGGAATGGAATCAAATAAAGAGAGGAAAGAGAATGGAAATTGTTATTTATTTGAACTGTTTGGTTCAGTCAGGAAACGGAATCAGATTATTTGTGATTGCCTTTGTTGCTGTTTGGTTCAATCAGGATATGAAATAATACTATTTAGGATGTAAT
>JANHAO010019944.1:0-13023 GCA_026873985.1 Saraca asoca
TTCCTATTTATAGAAGGAAAGTGGGGGGACATGCATTAATTACAAGTTACAGTTACATTACATCAAATAAATAAGGGAGGCAGTGGAAAGACTGTAAATCGGCTACTGCAGGAGGTGGTCTATAAGGTAGGCCCTCCAGGCTAGCCGTAAATATGCTGTTATCAACATTAGTGGTCGTTGCTCGTTGGAGTCGCTCGTTCGTTGCCAGCGCGACTCAGCATTTGCACCAGGTATGGCAAGCGAGAGAGCTAGACGTCGCTTGGTCGGGTTTGAGCAGAGAGGTCGATCATTCACTGAGTCGACCCTTGTGGAGACTGACTTAGTTGATCGTTGTGAGCTGCTAAACCGCTTTCTAGTGGGCCTTTCGTTGATGGGTTGCGTATCAAACGATTGCGAGTTCTACGACCGTTTTCTACATATAACAACAAGTTTATGAAAAAAATTATATAATTAAATAAAACAATTAGTTATGTAAGTAATGAATGTCCATTTCAAGGTTTTGTATAGTTTAAAATTTCTATTTCATATTTTAAAAGTTAGTAGTGATATAATACAACTACCCAAAAACTAAAGGGGACTTATTGCATATTTACTATTGAAAATATAAGTTTAGATTAAAAAATATAAATTAAATATAGATGACTAAACTAAAATAATAATAAAATAAAGTAGGAGACATCAATTTTTAGTACAAAAAGCTTTCAATATAAAGGTAAAAAATATCGGTTAAAGAAAGCAAATTGAAAAGAAGAAATATGAGATACGTATTTCCTTAATTTATTTTTTAATTTTACCTTTATGTTGTATTTCTGTTATTATTTATTTTATATTTAAAATAGTTTTTTTTAAATTTTTATAATTATAATTTTGTAATACAATGCTTTTAAATACTTTTATTATTAAATAAATTCTCTTT
Organism: Saraca asoca; assembly: GCA_026873985.1. NCBI lineage: Eukaryota > Viridiplantae > Streptophyta > Magnoliopsida > Fabales > Fabaceae > Saraca > Saraca asoca. The sequence goes on from JANHAO010019944.1 coordinate 917, forward strand.
GCATTTTTATTTTAAAAATTTTGGTGAACCTAAATATAAGTATTTTTATTAATAAATTTGTGTGAAATTCATGTCCTAACAATATCAAATATATGTTAATTTATTAAATTAAAATTAAAAATTATTTAAAATTAGTTTAGTATATATACTAAACTCATTAATCCAATAATAAAAAAAAAGAATAACAAAATATTTAGAGTGCATACATAAATATGGTCATAAAAGTGTATCACATTAAATAATAATACTTAATATAATTTCATGTCAACTTTTCATTAGTAATAAAATGGTAATTTAATAAAGAATTAAAATTAAGCAATTGACATATTAAACGAATTAAAATTAAATATTTTAAATTAGGGAACTGAAATCATTTTATTTGTATTTTAGTATAACCAAAATTACATTTAAATATTAAAATTGCAAATTGTAATGTCTTGACAAACCGTCATAGCCTAAAGAAATTCTAATTTACTTTTAATATATTATGTGTTTTTATTCCGGTGAAATAAATATAAATCATTTATCCTATGTTTCAATGTCTGGAAAAATTACAAGTGAATTAACATAGTCCCCGTGTATAATCACAGGATAATTACAGTGTATTTATATCATTCTACAATATAAACAAATATATATATATATATATAAAATTAATGATGAAACTAAAGTGTCAATAATAATACTACATTCGTCAAACTAAATATAGTGGTACCTTTTCAATAATTTGGTTATATATCTTTTCTTCTTCGATTTTTGTCAAATAAAATATATTGGCATGTTTTAATTCATTATCCATGCCACCAATGATATTAGCTTTACTTTCTATCATATCATACATTCAATACAATTAATTGTTATTAACTAGAATTGAGTATTGCAAAATACTAAGACCTTTAAAAAGTCTCAAATCTATAATACCAAGCAAAATGCAATCAAATCCATTAAAATTTCAAATCAAGTGGTCATAAAATTTAAAAAATCATACAAAAGCACTCATACATCATATATAAAGACGGGGATATAGAGAACTCTGATAGTTGTTAAGGAGACTCACACATTATATGACTGAATCCAATCAAAATGAATAATCATAAAAACTATAATTTATGAAAGAAAACAATCAAAATAGACATTAAGTTTGTTTATTCATAAGAAAGAAACTAAGACAAACATAGAGCAAGTTTAAGATCAACATGAAATTAAAATAAGCCACAACAATTCAAATTATAGGTAAAAGCTATCAAAAGAAACTATTTTCTAACCAAAAGATGGTGAATAAAATAAATTACTTATAATTGTTTAAAGTTTTGATAGAACAAAGAAGGTTTCAAAATATAGAGTGTTGATAAATGGAATGCCCTTTATGATTTTCTGGAAAAACCCTGCTTACACAAATCATAAAGATATAAGATAAAAAAACTCAAAAAAATGGTGACGGACATACAAAATTTGAGATACACATATGGATAAATTACAAATATGCAAATAAATTCTACATCACATAAATCACCATTTTCTTGAAGATATAGAAGCAACTTTGATGTTAATGATTGCATATGTATTCTCCGATTCATATAAGCTTGTAATTAAGCAAATGAGAGAGAAAAAAATAATTGTTTTCATAAATAGTAAAAATAATAAACTAAAACGATTTGCTTTACATATTGAGAATTAGTGAGCTATTGGAAAATGTACTTATTATTTATCTAAATCCTCTTGAGAATTGGTGAACTATTAGGAAATAAAATCGAGAAATCAATTGATAAAAATGGTGGATGATATAAAGAAATTACGAAATAATTTCCTTGATTGAGTTGATAGTTTGATACAAAAACAAAACTAAGAGAGTGTAACATCCTCTTTGGATTAGTCTAACTGGATTCAAACATAGATCCTGTAATATAGTCAATTGACCACGTGCATGATCCCCAAGGCTAGATCGACCGATCAATCGGTCAGTTTATGTCAAACAAAATTTGACACACGAAATTCAAGATCTCAAAATCTTAGTTCTATTGAACATCAACCAAAATAAAAACTCGTCAAGAAAAAGCTTCAATACAATATCTGATCTGGAAAAATGAATTTGAGGAAATTAACCAAACAATTCGTGTTTCCAATTTTCTTTAATCTCACCTATATGTTTTAAATTAGAATTACTCGATTAAGTTGTCTTCATCAGAGTTTTTACCACTTTGCATCTAGGCCTAGGCCAGAGGCCATATTTAATACTAAGGATATGCTCATATATTGCATGATGTGGAGAATTCATATAACTAAATGAGTGAGATTCTACCTTTCTAACTCTCTTTTCATTTAAAGTATGTATTTTTTAAAATTATCAAATGTATTTTGATTGTTAGACATGAGAAATGTGGCTAAAGAATTAAACTATTAGAATTAAGCCTAAATTAATGAAAACAAGAGCTATAAATTGTTATAGGACCTGAATAGGTCATGCGATCATGGATTAGACTAGAAATAAACCTAAAATATAAGGTTTAATAAATTTAGGCTTAGGTCAGAATATATATAAGAAGGTAGATTCAGGCTAGAATTTAAGAAGTTGATTTCCTACATGATTATATGATTGATTGATTTATGTATAAAATAAGTTATAGCAAGAAAATGTAAAAATGGTACACGTTGTGGATTTATCTAGAAATCCCAACTTTGCAAATGTATATGGACATATATATTATGAACTCATTAAATGTTATGAAAAAGTTTTATTATATGATTCAGAAAATTATTATTTATGAATTTCTAATTTTATTTCCTCAAAATTGTTTCTTAAGACATTCTATGTTTAAGAAAGTTATTAAAATTGTTATTCTTCTGAAAACCAAGAAATTATTATTTTAAAAATATATTTTATTTTTACTATTCTATGGTTTTTCTTGAAATAAATATTTTTTTTATGAAAGTATATATATTTGTTCTCTTTATGAAAATGAAAATTCCTTTCAAAAAAAGTATTTCTAAAAAATATAATCTCATAACATCATCTAAGAAGTGTTATATAGGATAGTAATAGAGAGAATATTTATAAGGTAAACACGAGTTAGTTAAGGGTAAATAAGAAGGTATAGTATATGATGAAAAATAAGAATGCCAAAAGATGTAAGTATGTATATGTACATATGTATGTAAACTGGAAAGGGATCTAGTAAATTTGTGTGCACTAAGAGATGTATGTTGGTCACTCATATAGTAGGGGTTATAGGACTGATGGTCACTCATGCCACAAGGACCATGCAATATATGCATTAAGATACAAAAGCTATGAAAAGTCTTACAGGACATATTAAAAGACATGACACGAAAGGACACAGAAACATTGCTCCCCTCAATATTCCTTATTATCAATTATGAAATATGAACTTCACATGGCCATAAGATATGATTTAGTAAAATATAATAATTTCATATTATGTTATATTTATAATGTGATAAAATAGGCAACAGTGATAAATATAGTAAATGAGAAATAAAAGATTAGATATGAAAGTTTTGGAGATGATTGTGATTATGTTTTTGAAAGGTTTAGCATTATATATATGTATATGTGTGTTACATGTATGTTTATACTTATAACTTCTTGTATGACCAAAAAGATTTTCAATCCAAAGTTGGGCTGCATTGTGCTTAATAAATAGTTGTACTTACCTTTCTCATTAATATTTTTTTCAGGTTAACGAGTCTTGAGGGAGTTATCTCAATTAGAAGATACTTCAAAATATTACATATGATTGAAATCAGGTATGTAGTCCCCCTTAATTTACTTTTGATTATTAGTATTTTTCTAACTAGACATTAGGTCCTTAGATATGAAAAGAGTTTGATAAAAATGAATTTTATTTTAATTTTAAAAGTTATCTATTTAAAGAAAATATTTTCATAAAAATTATGCATATCATTGATTTTTCTAAAAATGCATCAAGAATTATTTTTCACATTTATTTTCATGATTTCAAAAAATTGAAGAAATTTTAGCAAGGTTATATTCATGAATTCACAAATCATCATAAAATGATTTGTGTTAATCACACTCTTAGATTTCAAGATGTAATAGAGAGTCCCATAACTAAAAATAATATCAAGAAAGATGGAGAAACTTTTCATATTTTCCACTTGCTTTGCTATGAAAAATAGTGAAGTTTATGGTGTTATTTAATTGCCTAAAAATCAAAGAGAATGTAGTATTCAATGTCTATATATGGTAAAAGTCAAGCATAATCCTTTTGGCATGAGTTAAAGGTGGAAACTTTATTGCTTGTGAAAAAAGAAATGTGAAAGATGTGTTTGAATTAGAATGTGAAATAGTATCAAATTGAAGAGTCATTTGGAATTAAAGATGATTGGGCAAGAATGATATTCCCTTTGGTGTTATGCTTAAGAAGAATGACATTAGTTGCAAAATAGTAAAGAAGGAGGAATTGTGCAATAAAAACACATTCAATGGGATTGTGCAATAAAGGTAATGAAGATTTATGCATAATAAGTGAATAAAAAGTGATACATACATATGTATTTTTAACACAATTTCTTACATCATTATCATTAAATTTAGAGTCAAGAATAATTTGAGAAAAAAATTATTTTTGTAAATAGAGTATGCAAAATCTAATATGTAAATATAGTATTACTTTAAGTGAAAGTATATATTTTTTTTGTCAAGTTTTCATATGTAAATTGATTGTTTTGAATGCAAAAGAATTGTAAAAAAAAAAAGAATTTAAAATGCATATATATCTTAAATAAAAGTTTTGACAATTTCAACTTTAAAGAAAAATAAATTTAAAATGTAAAAGAAATTTGATTATAAAAAATAATGTATTTATTTATAAAAATTTTGTACAAAAATTATTTATAAAATTATATTACATAATGTTGAAAGGAAAATTGGGAGAAAATGAACAGATGATTACATGTAACTTATCTTTTATTAATAATAATAATAATAATAATAATAATATATTATTATTACTATTATAAAAGATATAACACTCACTTTCACCCAAATGTTATTACGTACCAAGTATGCTCCATATACTGCAAAAGAGCAAGTGAGAAGAAATTTTAATTTTTTTTTTTATCTTTTCTGTTCCAATTTAAATCATGTATAAAACTTATATATTTATCTGTTTTAACAAGAATTAATTATTTAAATTATTTTTTTAATTTAATTTTTTTAATTTTATTACTATTAAATTATTGAATTTTTAATTTAATTTTTTAATTTTTTGAATTATCAAATAATATTTTAATTTCAAATCTTCCTAATAATATAAAAATCGTAACATTTACTTTCTCCAAATATTACTATGCAATAAATATGCTCCACTTGCTACGAGAGAGTAAATGAGAAAAAAATTTATTTTTTTTTTATTTTTTGTTCTAATTTAAATCATGAGTAAAATTTATATATTTATCTATTTTGGCAATAATTATTTATTAGAATTATTTATAATTAATTTTTAATTTAATTTTTTAATTTTATTGATATTAAATTATTAAAGTTATAATTTAATTTTTAATTTTCTAAATTATCAAATAATATATTAATTTCATATATTTAATGTTTGAATTACTTATTTCTTTAGCTAATGAAATTTTGATATTTTAATATTATTAAAATGATTTTCAATTCTGAATTTGGTGATATTATATTTAAAAATATTAATATTAAAAAATAAAAAATATTTTAATAAGTCACATAATTTAAAATTTAAATAATTTTAATAATTTATCCTTTAATTTTTAAGTAGTAAACCACTTTGATAAATATTATATATCATCATTTTTAATAGAAATTATCTATTTTAAAAAAATATTTAATAAAATCTTCTACATCATAATTTTAATCTAAATTTATTAATAAATTTTAATTTAAATTATTCATATATGTATTAAATAATTTATATATAATAAATAATTATACTTATATAAAAATAAAATACTTATTATCATATTATTAGTAATATTTAATTATGATTTGATAGATAATATTTATTTAAAAATTTTCATATTTTAAATTTATATATTATCTTTAAATATCAAATAATAAATTTGATATTTCATAATTTCCTATTTTAAAATTTTTATCACTTTTAAGTAATCATCAAAATTTTAATTTAAAATATTTTTAAAATTTTATAAAAATATTTTTAAGATGTATATTTTTTAAAAATAATATATTAATTGTAATAATATATAAATTCTTATTAATTAAATAATTAAATTTTTAATATAAAATAGTTAATTTAAAATTTTTAAATAAAATAATTTATAAATAAATTTATCTAAATATTAATATATGAAGAAAATATTTTTAAAAAATAAAAAAATTTAAATAATAAATTTAACTAGTTTAAAATATTAATATAATAATTTTATCAAATTAATAGAAATATAATATTACTTCATAATTAAGATAAAAATAATTATATTAATTATATAGTTATGTAATAATTATATATAATGATAATTTATCAAAATTTAAATATATTATATTTTATAATTTAAATTTATATTATAAATTATTATTAAATATCATCATTAAAATCGGGGATACAAGATAATAATATATAATATAGATTCCAAACGTTAAAATATCTATCATCTCTCTACAATCTCTCCCGTAGAGCCGTAGCCGCTCTTCTTCGTCTTGCCACTCTCACGGAGCCAAGATTTGCCACAGAGCCGACATCTCTGCTCTGCTCCTCAGCGCCAACGTGTACCAAAATCTCTCTCCCCACTCTCCAATTTCTTTCTTATTATCAAAGCCCAAGCTCTTCTGCTCTTTATTTTGTTATTCCTTTTTCTCACAAATCCAAAACCTTTTTATCACCACAGGGGATCACTGTCGCTAGCATCGCTTGGTTTCACTCTTAGAGGTATATTATAATTCTGTTTTTGTATGTCCTTTGGACGAATTACATGTCTCTGGATGAATCGGAGAGTGCTGGGTATATTTATATATATAGACACACTTTAAATTTGAGAGGTTACATATATTCTGATTTTTGTGGTGTTTTTCTTTCCTAATCATGAGTTCTTTCAACTTGAAGAAAAGCTGCGTTCCCGCACCATGATTTTATAGGTACCACGTTTGGTAACTATGGTTTGCTTGTTTCAATTGTGTTTTCATCGAACTGAATGTGTCTGAATTATACCTATACTGCTGGTTGGGCTTATTCCACGAGTTTTATTTACTTATTTATTTATTTTTGAGATATTTGCATGAATTTCAAATTGGATTGCTTTTGTATAAAAACATTTTCTTTGGTAACCCAGCTCTTTTAACTGAAGTTGGTTTGGATGCATATCGAGTAATGCCAAGATATGTAATATATTCTTCCCTTTTTATCTTGGAGATGTTGTTGTCCTGGTGATCTAATAAAATGACTGAATATGTTAATGCTTTTGAGAAAAATAAATTACTGTCTAAAATCAGGAAATGACCGAATCCTTTGGCAAGTGCTTTTTGTCTCTTTGGGCACCAAGTACAGCTTAGTTGAGATATTGCTATATGATAGTTTTTTTTTTTTAATTATGTGTTCTTTCATGACTTGATAATGTTGATAGAAGGTTTGCAGGAATGGAATCGTATGGGTGTTCTGCTGGTCATCTTGATAGCATCATGTTAGAGAGTAACTTTGATGATAATTTAATGGGTCATTTTCCTTCTAATTGTGTGTTTCAAAATGCAGCATACTTTTCTGGTTTATTTAATCCAAGTTGTGCATTTTGCTTCTTATGATTTCTGCAATTAAGTGCAAACTTGTTTGCCTTTTCATTTTACTGATGGAGCAAGGAGGTAAATCTTGTTTGTTTGGATACGCAACTAAGGAATTCTTTATCCTGAACCAAGTTCATATATTTGCTCCTCATGCTTGATTGGATCATTGAAAATCATCCATTTATTTTAATTCAATTATTCTCAGACCTTCAACTCTTGCACACTTAATGTCACATGCTGTCAAACTGCTCACCAGCCCTCAGTATTTTGATCAAAATTTTAGCTCTACAACTCAGAATTGCAAACTATCTTTTGTGATGAAAACTAGGGACAGGGGGCTTTCTATCCCTGTAAAGCACAGTTTCTAACCCTCATGTACAAAGCATCATCCAGTACCTTTTTTGTGCTGTTTTTATGTGCTATCTGAAATTGGCTAGGTCTTTGATCTCAGGTTGAATTTAAGATGCCACCAAGGCTCAATGTATTTTTCTTCCTTTGGAAGCTATCTATTGTCTTTGCTTAATTCTTGCAAATGTATTTAAGTGGATTTTGTGCTTGTTCTCCTGTTGAATGAATCACTCTTTTTTTTTTTTTAATCCTTTCATTTCTTTATTCTTCATTCAATTTCTCATCCTTTTCTTATTGTGATTTGTGACCACACCATGCCTCAATTGTAGAGCAATTGATTGGGAACGTCAGAAGGGATAAAGAAGCGAGCTTAAGCTAGTAACTTTTTTGATGCCCGTCATTTATGTCTTTTTTCACTATATTTTCTTTGTAGTTGAATTCGGGGATTGCAATGATTTTAGAATTATGCATTTTAGGATTCTTATTCCTGCCTCTTAGTGGGATTCAACTGCTTGTCAATCAATGGTTGGGACGGTATATTGTCCATCCACTCACTGGTGGCATCTGCCCTCCCTGGTGATGCATGCAGCCTTACTAGCTAATCAGTGATTCTTGCATTGAAGAACTATGGGATGCCCTAGAATTTGCATTTCATATGTATTTTCTTGTATGCTTGTATTATGTGATATCTGTTTGTATGTTGTTTGCTTATTGCTATTTGTTTTGCATATGCTGGGACCTGGAGGGAATTAGGATTAAATCTCACATATTTTAATTTCATTTTTTTCTTTGCAAAATCAAGGGTTCCAATGGCGAGCAGCTGGAGAAGAACATTGGGCAATGCCAGGTCTTTCGTAAGCAATTCAATGGGAGGTCTTAGAGGAGGAAGCAACATTGCTTCCTGGATTGTTGCTGGAACATTAGCCTACTTCCTTTGGATTAAGCCCTCCCAAGATCTTAAACGTGAACAGCAGGTTTCTTCAATTCCTTTGCATCTATTTACTATTGTCATATTTAGCAGAAAATTTAGTATTTTATGTGTTGCTTTTATGTGACATCAGTAAATTTTTAACTACCTTATAGGAAAAGGCAGCCCTTGCTTCTGCAGATCCTTATCGGTATGTTGAGAAACGAAAGCCCATTCCTGATCCCCAGGTTAGAATCTTTACCCACTCACTGCCTCATGTTTCATGTATCTCTCAATTAACTAGGCTGTACGACCCAACCTACTTTCAACTTCTTTACTTCCGCATTCTAATTTTAAATTTGAATTCTTAGTTGCATCTTTTTCCAGGTAACAGGTTTGGTATATGGCAACAAAAATAAGGGTAGTAAGACAGATGATTAACTCTCAGGAATTCAAGTACTTGTAAGTTGACTGAGCTCGGTGGCTGTTCATGGAGCTTTGCTTGTAGACTTGCACAATGGTACAGAAGTTGAGCAATAGCTGTTTTAAATATGATAGAATATTTATTTGAAATAGTTTTATATCGAATGCAATAAAGAATTAAGAATTGAGGTTTTCTATATGCTAATAAAGAATTAGGAGTTGAGGTTTTCCATATGCTAATAAGTTGTCCTACTGAATGTGTACGTAATGATGTAAAATTAATCTCCTTGTTTTGTTGTATAAAAGCTCAACATTTGGTGTTAATGAAATTTTGTTTCCCAACATCTCAAGACTCTCGTCATCCAGACTATTTGACAGGGTGAGTTCAATGTCGAAGTTTAAAGCAATCAGTTTTGACAATATGAACCATCTGATATTTCCTACGTTCTTCTGTTAATAGCTCTGCTTTTAGGGGCAGGTAATGCTTTATTGTTGCTTCATTAAGGATGTCAAGTGCAAAATAGAAGGATTGAACAGCGAGGAGTAATGGTGATAGTTACAAGAAATCGTCCAAAATGTTTGGGTACATTGGCGAGTTTACAGTTTCTTCAGTTAAATTTCTTATAATCCGGCGATATCATGTATTGATTTAGTAAACTATATTGTTTAAATGTGTTTTTTTCTACCAAAAAAAAGGTGTTGTTTTACAATTTTTAGCAGTAGTGGTAGGACTAAATTATATATCGTCATAGTTCCCAAGTACTATTGATTTCTCTTGTATGGATCGACTTTGTAATTTAACAGGTGAACTCGAAGTTGCCTCTTCTCATGAACTCATTCTCCAAGTCCGTTCCATTCCCATATTTTCTGTTAGAGGCGACTTTAGGATGAAAAGAGCCGACTTATATTGGATAATATTCAAAGAATTCAAGGCTGATGAAATAATGTTTTAATTTGAATTTTATGCACTGCGCGAACATAAAGTCTCACAAGTAATAGTGGCAAACAAATGGTTTGTATAGAATCATTCATCATATTATTAATTCATTTATTTATTTTTGACTTAATTAACTTTTGTATGAGTCATGTATTGATTTATGACTCATGCATAATATTTATTTAACTATCATTGTTTTTAAAAAAAATTATAATTTATCCATTTATCGTATAACTCTATTTTCAATGTATATATATGTAATTTAAAGTATTAAAAAAAGATAACTTGTGATTTAAAATGTTAATATTTTATTTATCTATGATTATTGGCATGTAGTTAGAAGAAGAGTGGTGATGGTGGGGAGAGAAAGAGGGCTTTGAAGAGGGAAAGAGAAAAAAAAATTAATATTAGATTTTTCATGTTTAAAACTTTAAACTCAAATATTTAGAAAAGATGATGAACAATTACCCTTGTAAATCAAAATCCCTTAGGCTAAGAACATAATCCATGGTCCATTATGTTAATAAAATGGTTTAAAGTAACGAAATTTATGTAGAATTCAAAAATAAGTTACATAGTAAAGATAAACAAAATAGTTTGTTATGCATAAATCATAAGTTCTCATGAAGGAATAAAAAAGTGAGTGAAAATTCAAAATCCAAGAAAATCATATTTGGGCCTTCTAATGAAAAAATTTGTGGAAGTGACATTTTTTAATTTGGAGCAATTCAAAACGGAGAGTATTGATTTAATGGATGAAAAAAATAAGCACGAGACAAATGTTGTTAGATTTGAATGAAAAATAATTACAAGTAGATAAAGTATTGATAACATAAATTATAAATTATTTCTTTTTGATACTTTAAATCACATATAAACACGATAAAAATAGGGTCATGCCACAAGTGAATGAAATGTAATTTTTTATTATTTTTATATTATATTATTTTATTATTATTATTATTATTATTTATTACTACAACCCCTATCACTTAATTTTGCTACTTGTGTCAGAAAATAATTTTATTATTGAAACTTTTAAAATCATATTTTAACTCTTATCTTTAAATTTTAAATTGTCCTTTAGTGACACAAAAGGTCTTTTTTATTTTCTTGTAAGGAACAGTTTTTTAAGTGACTTTTTATATATGATATCTTAAAACTTGTTTTATTAACATACTTAATTTCACATATTCATATTTTGTTTTTAGTACTCCATCTTCATCCATCATTTTATCATATTGATCCCTGAAAAATTTTACATTTTCCTTTTTTTAAATTGAACAGCTTTCATCATGTTTCAAATCCTTAATTTATTATCATTAAAAAAGTCACTCATTATTTGAAAAAAAATAAGACATGTTATTCCATAATTAAATAGACAATCTCTTAACAATGAATTACAACATAAGATCAATAAAAATGGAGAAAAGGAGAAGAAATGACAATAGAAAATTCTAATAGTACCTTCCAACCAGGGGCGGACTCACGTGGGGCCTAGTGGGGGCTCAAGCCCCCACTCAATCTTTGCTATGGCTTTACCCTTCTAGCCTTTGACAATGCTACAAGCCTCACACTCTCATTGAGACGGCTCCAGGCACAAGAAAGCTACAAGTTGAAATAACAAAACACATCATTGAATGCTTATCTCTCCACCCAACCTAATAAGAGATTGAAGCCCATTTATTTTCTTTTGTCTTTCTACACATCATGTTACCAAAAATGACCTTAACACAAAGAGATGG
>JANHAO010019945.1:0-13036 GCA_026873985.1 Saraca asoca
TATCACAAGAACTCATAATTTGATTATAACTCAAGAGACAAACAAACAAAGATTGTATACTGCATCTCCAACGAGATAAGGGCAATATCTGATTTAAATTCCACATTATAAATTGTCTACCACTCTTTAAATCTTTATACTACCTGATTTGGGACTTGACAGTATGTCAGATAATTTAAAATTATCAAGTGTGTGGGAGCCATAGCATACCAATTGGAATTACCAACTGAGATACAAGAAATCCATCCAGTATTCCATGTTTCAATGTTAAGAAAATATGTTCCAGACAAATCTCATGTTATCAAGGGGGAATCAATTTAGTTAGATACCAAATAGAGCTATGAAGAACAACATATAGCTATTTTGGATCAACAAGTTCAAAAATTAAGATCTAGAAAAGTTCTAATGGTTAATAGGAAATGGGACAAAGAGATAAACAAGAAGCTACCTAGGAAATGGAAGTTGATATACGAGAAAAATATCCCTATTTATTTGGTAAGGGTTGATTGTTGTAATTATTAGAATAAATTGTAATTTACAAATAGTTGAATCATTCTAGTTTAGTTACCATTGCTATTTAGAATTCGGGGATGAATTCTTTTAAGGGGGAGAATTTGTAACATCCCAAAATCACTAAACTTTATTTAGAACTAAAATGGCTTCTCAAGAAATTCAAAAAGGGAAATTTAAAATTTTTCAAAAACTTCAAAATTATAAATTTCAAGTAATGGGAGAAACATAAATAGTATAAATTGATTAAATGAATTTTATAAAGCCTTACGAGATCAAAAAGTTGATCAAGAATGTTCAAGGAATAAAATTTGTAATTTTGCAATTTCTATTTTTGGAAAAATTAAGAAATTTGAAATAAGAGTTATGGATATCAAATGAGCATAAAATCATAGTCATTACATAGGCAATTAATTTTACTAATTTGTATTCAAATTTTGTAATTTTTAGAAATTAATAAGTATGTTAAATTTGAGCTCAAAATGGAAGAAATGAGAGAAATTATTTAAAAGGGAAATTGTCAACTTGTAGATAGTGAGAAGTTGACTTACTATTCCCCAAAATAACCCTCCTTCAATCCGCTTCCCTTTTTCTTTTCTTTGGCTTTAGCCCAAAGGAAGTCATGCAGACTTCATTTCATCTTGCTCTACAAGTCTTCACTCTCTCTCTTTAAACCTTCACTTTCTCTCTCTTCAGGTAATCTCTTAATCTTACTTGTTTTTTTCTTAGATTTTTACTATTGAATTGTTCTTCATTTCAACATCAAAATTGTATTGATTCATTGAGCATAACTTGAGTTATGAATTTTTGAAATTTTTTATCACTATTCATGGTATTGTTCAACCCTTGAATTAATCCAATTTTTCTAACATTTTGGAGCTCAAATTTGTTAGATATAGCTTTATTCATGATATAGGTATCATAATTTAATCATATATGATTAGTCAATGAGAGAAATATGTGGAAAAAGGATTAGAAACTAATATGCTATTATTTTTATTTTGAAGAATATAAAAGATTTCAGTAATAGTTGCAATTTCTTGTATTCAAGTTGTTCCGGTGAGTAATACTTAACATTCTTTTGAATTATAACGTGTTTCTTGCTTGAGATCTATTAATTTGTGATGTAAGTTAGTAAAAATGGATTTTGTGATGATATGATGAAACTTGATGATTAAATGGATTGTTGAGATGCTAATGAGTATGATGTAGAAATAGTTAAGTTTGTATTTGTTTATGCTTCCAAAAACATGGGATAATACGATCCTATAGTGTGTTTTTGTGTTGAAAATGAGTTTCCTTGTTTTTCTATTGTTAATATGCAAAATCTGCTCATGCAAGTCGAATCATACCATTTTGAATTGAACCTATGATCATGCTCGCAGAACCCAGTAGTTTTTCTTGATTGATTTGAATCAAATTTTGAACTAGAATTTTATGAGTCGAATAGAACAACCTTGCTCTATTTTCGATTCTAATCACAATTCTAATCATGTTTCAAATTGGACTTCCTAAAAGTCTTCAAAACATGGTGAGTAGACTCACATTTCTAACTACATTTTCTTGAGTCAATTCAAGTTTTTTACAAATAAGTTTTCCAATTCTAATTGTTATCATACTCATTTTTCATCAGCTATTCTATTCGTGATTCCTGTTGCACTTTCAACAAAAATTCAGTTTGTTTAGTCCCATTTTTCCTTACTTGAATCTACATTCTATTTCTTGGACTCAAAACCATAGAAACCCCAATTAAACATATATGGAAAATGTAATATCCTAAGGGAGTGGTTTATAAACTAACATTAATGAATATAATGGATGTGCTTACAATAATTTCTCAATAATCAGGTTAGAAGAGAACGCAAATATGAGTTAAGAAAGCATTTACAATGGTCTTGAATGACTGTGATTTTGAAAGGTGATATTGTGAAGTTATGATTGTTGTTGAAATTATAATCACCACAATGAATGATTATATGATGCAAATCTTGATTATGCATATGAAACATGAAATAATACACAATGTCATAAATGGTGATGAAATATGTTGATGTGAAAGTGATGAGACATTCATTATGAGAATGGAATGATTGAATACTTGGCAGCTGTTGACAATATATTTCAATCTTGCCTAAATTTGGCCAATAGAAGGGGTTCTTTCAGGATCTAAGCTATTTCCCAGCTATTGGAGCAGTGAGTGATGAGAGACGGCAGGAAAAAGAAGGAAAAAGGTTGAAACATGAAGGTTTAATGTGGTTTGACTAAATTTGGATAGCACTAGACCCTACGTCAACGGAGATGTTTTATTACTTTAAAGGGGTTTTTACAGAGCTTTGACTAGCTTAGCAGAGTTTCTGCTAATATTTTCTTACACCTATCTTTATAATGGTTCAAGCCCCACATTTGTAGAAGTATGGAAGGGTACAAATGAAATTAAATAAATTATACATCTATTACATCAAACATTAAATGTACAAGATTGCCCAGAGCACTATAAATTGGCTTCTGCAGGTTGCTTTCTACATGTGGGGCCTAATGGTTGTATTTTGCAAACTGATAGTGCAAGTTACTTGTTGGTCTTATGCTCAACCTCAACGGGCTTCCAATTAGGTAAGACTTCATTTTAGCAAGCTGGAGCTTGTGTGCTGAGAATGCTACTGGTTCACAACCTTGAGCTTGTTCAGTCAACAAGCCCAGATCTTTAACAAGCTGGGGTTCCTTACGTAGCAACCTCGTGGTCTTCCCCAGCTCATTTCTTCCGCCAGACTTAGCTCCTTCTAGGCTTTTGCCAGCCCACTCTATAGTGCCAGATTCTACTGATAACATTAGCCCCCCAACTCTTAGTTCGTTTCACGGACTGGGAGTTAGACTTTTACTGGCAAAAGCTTATTTTGCTGTGATATCCCATAACTCCGGTCTCTATCTCGTGCATTCATTTCCTTTTGCAAGGAGCGACTTCAGTGAAATTGGGCCTCACGGAACTCAGAAGGTCGCATGGATAAGTTTCTATTGTTGGATCCTTATTCGACCCATTCTTGCTTAAAAACTGGAAGATATCTTTAATCTCACTCATGGGCAACTGTTCAGTCAAAGTCTTTTGGGTTAGCCTGTCATTTTGTTTTTCCAGAAAATATGCATTTTGTGACCATTAGTGCGCTAGCCTTGTTTTCTTTCGAATCATTAAATGAGAGGGGTTGGGAGTTCCTTTTGGACTCTTCGGTAAGATTAAGATGAGTTTAATTAAAGCATAGGGAGTCCTCTTCTTCCTTCAGAGAGTGACCAAATGGAAGTTTCAGATAAGCCTCCTGATTTCCTAACACTCCACCTTTTGGGTGAGAAATGTATGGTCTGCTGCATAAAAAGCTTCAAAGACAATACTTCTTCGATAATGTGGAGAGATCTCATATAGATCTTGGATTATGTCCTCACGATTGTGAGGTTTCTCCTTTTCAGCTATTTCGGTAGGCATTTCTGGACTTCACAATTTCAAGAGTAAAATTGAGGAGGAGCTTGCTGTTGAGAAGGGCTGGAAGAAGAAAGTTAGAGACTTAAGCGAGCTTGTGAGTTTCCAGTTGGTAAGGGTTCATCTCTCAGTGGTTAGCCCTTTGATTGGTGGGAGCTTTCCCCTTGTACGACAGTCTTTCTTCCAGAAGAAACTAGCTATAGCTTTCTCTAACTTGTATTTTGACTCTTTCTGATGTGAATGTACCTCGCTGAGGCTTTTTAATGAATAAAATTTCCTTCTTTTTCTTTCAGTATTTGGCTACTCGTCCTGCAACTCTCAGAAAATATTAATTCTGCACATAAAAAATAACTAAATAGCCAATCGATAATGCTTCTTAATCGAGAAATAAGCTTGGGCTAAGTATACTGAATGCAAGCGATATATGAGTACGTCACATGGTATTAAGGCATCTGGTCGCATGAGAGCTATGAGATTTAGATCGCATGAGAGCTATGAAATTTTGACCATATGAGAACTACAAAATTTTTAGGTCACATGCATACGATGGCTAAGAAAGTGGTTCGTATGCATGAGCCTTAAGATGCACATATGTGGCGGCTAAGAAAGTTGCTCACATATATAATAAGATTGCTATGTGCATGCGGTGGCTAAGAAAGTTGCTCACAAGGACGGTAAGATTGCTGCATGCATGCGGTGGCTAAGAAAGTGGCTCACATGTATGGTAAGATTGCTGCGTGCATGCGGTGGCTAAGAAAGTGGCTCACATGCATGAGCTTCAAGTTCCACACATGTGATGGCTAAGAAAGTTGCTCCCACGTATGGTAAGATTGCTATGTGCATGCAGTGGCTGAGAAAGTGGCTCGCATGCACAAGCTTCAAGTTGCACACATGTGATGGCTAAGAAAGTTGCTCGCATGTATAGTAAGATTGTTGCATGCATGCGGTGGCTTCAAGTTGCACACATGTAGTGGCTAAGAAAGTTACTCACATGTATGGTAAGATTATTGCATGCATGCGGTGGCTTCAAGTTGCACACATGTAGTGGCTAAGAAAGTTGCTCACATGTATGGTAAGATTGCTGCATGCATGCGGTGGCTAAGAAAGTGGCTCGCATGTATGATAAGATTGCTACATGCATGCGGTGGCTAAGAAAGTGGCTCGCATGCACAAGCTTCAAGTTGCACACATGTGGTGGCTATGAAAGTTGCTCGCATGTATGGTAAGATTGTTGCATGCATGCGATGGCTAAGAAAGTGGCTTGCATGCATAAGCTTCAAGTTGCACACATACAGTGGCTAAGAAAGTTGCTCGCATGTGTGGTAAGATTGTTGCATGCATGCGATGGCTAAGAAAGTGGCTCACATGCACGAGCTTCAAGTTGCCATCGTATTAGCAAGACACTAGAGGATAGGTTATGCTAATGCAATGCCTAACTGGTCACAATAACATGATACCGAAAAATAAGTCACATCAATATGATGTTTAGTCATAAATTAAAATTTGGTTTTTAAAGGAAACATTTTTTTCTGGAGGAATGGCAAACTCGCTTTTCATGAGCTAGATAATAAGTTGATATTTTTCAAAAAATTTACACCCATCCAGCGAATGTAGGACTTAGATTGCTTTTACATATCACAATGCAGAATGATTATATAGTTCTCACCACAGCTGACGGCTCGTGCTTGGGGCCCTGTTGAGGCTGGGGAGGTTGTTGCACGATAGGCCATAATACGTACTCCCTCAAGTGCCATCTCTTGATCAACTATGCGATAGCATA
Organism: Saraca asoca; assembly: GCA_026873985.1. Taxonomy (NCBI): domain Eukaryota; kingdom Viridiplantae; phylum Streptophyta; class Magnoliopsida; order Fabales; family Fabaceae; genus Saraca; species Saraca asoca. The sequence continues at coordinate 5,754 of JANHAO010019945.1, forward strand.
TCTGATAGCTTGGCAATCTGATGTGTTATGCCCCACTTCATTATGGTATGCACAAAGGTTTTTTGTATTTCTACTTGCACAAGGAGTCCGCAAGGGAGCGGGAGTCCTGAAGTCCTCTCTACTCCTTTCTGTTGCATAATTCCTTTCAGGAGTATCTGATAAGATGCTGCAGTGCTCATGGTGAGCCAATTTTTGAGGTCGCTCAGCCTTGGCCCTCTTCGCAAGTTGGGGGTTGGAGCCATTCTTTGCATCCTCGCAACTATTCCTCCTCTTATTTTGGCCTGGGCTACCCAGTTTGAACTTTTTCACACCAAAAATCTCCTCCCACCTAATTTATTTGGTAGCTTGATTGTAGAACTCTCCCAAGTCTGCTACTAGGGACTTGTATATACTTTTATATAGCTTGCCATCTTTGCGAAGCCTAATAGATATTGCTCTCATCGGATAGGCTCTCCATATTGTTAATCTTGTGCCTAAACCGAGTAATGTAGTCTTTCAAAGACTCATGCTTGTGCTAAAAGATTATGGCAAGTTGACAGAGGGTGCGAGTTGCCTCTTCAGTGCCCTATAGTAGTTGAGAAATCTTTGCTGACATTCTTCCCAATTGTTAATACTATGGGCTGGGAGGTTCCTGAACTAGACTTGGGGGCATCTCCCAATGTGATGGGAAAGACACAGTACTTGATCAGAGGATTACTTGTCCAAAGATCCATCTGATCATTAAACATGTCCAAGTGATGACACAAGTTACTGTCTCCATTGTACAACAAGAATGTAGGAATTTTGAGCTTCTGGGGGAGGGGCTCCATTTCGATCTTCCTAGAAAAGGGAATTTGTTCCTTGGCGTGACTCTAATCACCTCAAGCTTGGGGGTGTGCCTCTAGTTGTTTCACCCTTTGGAATAACTCTTCCACCAATAATGGCAATCCTTCAGATTTCTGACTGGAAGCCTTACAGTTTCTCACATTCTCCTCGCTGTGTGGATGACGACTTGAAATATGCTCATGACTAGTTCTATTTGAAATTCCATCTCATTGTTGCTAGGAAATGTTTCAAAGTGTGATGACTTTGGCCTGCCTTTGCACACCTTGAGTTTGTGCTTGAGCCAACATTTGGAATGCTTCAGTCATCCTCCTCATCGAACTTTCAAATGCTTCTCAACACTAGCACCATGTTTGTGCTTCATTGGTCTCAAGGACAATGATAGCGGGTTAGCAGTGAACTGGGGAGGCCAAATTGTTAGCAGTTTTGACAGTAGAGGAGTTTGCCATATGACCTTCCAACTAGTTATTGGGGGCACCAGACTTCCTGATGACTTTTCCTCTGGCCATTATGGCTATGCAAGAGACAGACTAGGGAAACAGAAACAACCAGAAGACAAACAAGTCTCACCAAGCATGCCAAAATGTTGACAATGGATTTTGATTTTGCCTAAATTAGGCCAACCGAAGGATTCTTTTGGGACCCAAGCTATTTTCTAACTGTTGGAGCAGTGAGTGATGAGAGACGATGGGAGGAAAAAGGAGAAAGGTTGAAACACAAAGGTTTAACATAGTTTGACTAAATCCAGGTGACACTAGACCCAACGTCAATAAAGATGTTTTATTAATCTGAAGGGGGCTTTTATAGATCTTTGACTAGCTTAGTAGAGTTTCTACTAATATTTTCTTACACCTATTTTTATAATGGTTTCAGCCTTCCATTTATAGAAACATAGAGGGGTACAAATGGAATTAAATAAATTGTAATCTGTTACATCAAACATTAAATGTACAAGACTGCCTGGAGCACTGTAAACTGGCTTTTGCAGGTTACTTTTTGTGTGTGGGGCCCAATGGTTGTATTTTGCAAAATGGTAGTGCAAGTTGCTTGTTGGCCTTATGCTTAACCTTAGCAGGCTTCTAGCTAGGTAAGACTTCATTCTAGTGAGCTAGAGCTTGTGTGCTAAAACTACTATAGGTTCACGACCTCGAGCTCGTTCAATCAGTGAGCCCAGATCTTTGACAAGCTGGGGTTCCTTGCACAGTGACCTCATGGTTTGCCATGCTTGGTTCTTCCGCTAGACTTGGCTCCTTTTGGGCTTTTGTCAGCCCACTCTATAGTGCTAGATTCTATTGATAATAACCTCCTTTGAAGCTTGACATAAGAAAGATGGGTTATAGTGGGAAATTATGAACCAAATCCTGGATCTGTGCATCTCAATATGGCAGAAGGGTATGAGGCAAGTGTTAGAGGGAAAAGGCTGGATTTATGCAGGATAAAGTGGGATTGGAGTAACAAGGAGGGTTATAGTTTGTTGATGTTGGAATTTAGTTCACATGAAGAGGCCAAACGCCAGCCAACTGGGATGAATTCTTCAGACCCAAGGCTATCTTCTGAAGCACGAGTGTGAGGGGAGAGGAAGAAGGATGGAATAGGATAGTATTTTAACATGGTTTGGCTAAATCCAGACGATACCAGACCCTATGTCCACAGCGGAGTTTTTCATTATCTTGAAGAAGTGCTTATAGAGTGTCTGCTTACTGTTCTTTGCTTGGCCTCCTCCTTTTCTAACAATGAGTTCCTATTTATAAGGAAAGGAGGGGTTAAAACTAATGATTACAAGCTATAGTTCTGTTACATCACGAAATAAATGTAAAAGGCAGAGGGGATCCTATAATCTAGCTATTGTAGACTGCTTTCTGTGGGGTGGGCCCTTTTTTGTCTACTACAAGCTAGCATAAGTCTGTCTAACACTAGGCCTTACCGAGGTCTTGACTGGATGAATTGTTTGGCTCCTCAAATAGGAATTCTCGACTCGGGGGGTCGCTATTAGAGCTTGCTCAGTGAGCTCAGGGACTGCTGCAAGCTCAAATGGTATGGTCATTCAGTAAGGCAAGCTTCATGTGTTCTCGCTACATCACCTTTTAGCGATGTACAAGGTGATGTTCGCTAGATGTCTTCAACGAGCTGGACAATCTTGGCATTTGTTGGGCCCTTGTTCGCTTGTTCCTCGAAGCCAATTTTTACCCACAACATAGTTGAATTATGATTTTGTCCTATGTGGTTTATATTATTGACACATGAAATGTCAAAATATGATATCATGAAATTGAAATACATGATGAATTCGAAATGTGGACATATGGCTATAAGAGCTAGAATTTGGCCTAAAATGGCCTAATGTGCTGAAAAATGCATAATGTGAAATGCATGAACGGTAAGTTTTTAAACATCTTATAATCCTCTATGGTAATGACATAAATACCAACTATTTTTTAATGGTATGTATATATGTGTCTGAATGTAAGGCTCTTGTTGTGTGATGAATTTATATGTTTGGAACATATCTATCTCATTGAGCCCTGGACTAATTATTCTGTGGATTGTTTTTTTAGAAACGCAAGAATTAATAGTCAATCCCTCTACTGCAAGTAAGATGGATAATCAGCTAATGGAAATTACTGCTGATACCTTTACCACTGTAGTTGATGGTCCTATAGGTGCATATGAAGTCAAGATCCATTATATAATAATTGTGAATATGGCTGACTATGAAGTGTTTCATGAAGTAGAGATCATTCTTCTATAACCCCCAAATGTGTTATTGATGATGGCTATGAGTTGGTTGGAGCTTTAAAAGATTTACCAACTAAGTTCTTTTATTTATCTTTTGGAAATGTACATAGGATTGTCATCAAGTCCTTAAGGAAAGAGTTAGTTTAACTTATTCTTTTGAATCCATATTGCTATAGGTTAAACTAACTTTATTTTGTTTTGTCCCTAAAATGAACCTGAGGTGTTGTAGAAGAATGTTCAAAAAAGCTAGCTTGGGAGATGTAATTGTATTCTGAAAAGTTTGAGTAAAAGAAAAACTCTGGTGTCAATGAGTCATGTGCCTTAATGGGCAATGACTCTGTACATTATGTAGGGTTTAGTTTATATATATTATCATTTCATGATCACATGCACTCTCTTCTTTTTCTTATTCATTTAATTTGATTCATTTGAATGATAAAAAATTCAACATGTTATGAACAAAATGAATTACCAGAATTGAGATACAGGTTGGTGATTATCAATAAAAGGATTGATATTCACATCGATCATGACTAGGGGTTTTGGGTCATGACACTACTATCTCTTTATCTTTTTCTACTCATAATCACGTCAATACTTTTGAATCATGTTCATGTAATCTCAATTAGTTGGTTGAGAAATAATAAACTTATAGAAAGAAAGATAGATACATTGGAATATAAGCATACTTTTATTATGTACAAAGGCATTGCTCAACAAGCACATACCAGTTTAAACAATAGTTCCAACAGGTTTTCTACAAGTCTCCAAAAGACCCACACCAATAATTAACCAACTATAGGATTTAAACCCTACACTACCCCACATATCTCTACAAGAGCAAAGGCAACCAAAAATTTAGATTAACCTATGTCTTGTCATGAAACCAAAGCATAGGTTAAACTAATTATGCCCTTGGAGTATTTTTTTGGCCATTCTATTTATAGATTTTTAAAAGGTTAACAAAATATATAGATAAATGGTTGAAACCCTAAGGATCAAACCAGTACATGGCCATCATCAAAAGGACATTTGGGGGTTCCAAGGGAATAATCTCAACTTCGTATAAAACCTTACATCTAACCAAATTAAAAATGATGATGTAGTGAATCTTGATCTAGTATACCTCTAAGGGACTCTCTATGGTGGTAGTAAAGATATTGGTAGTGATTTCCATAGGGTCATTGTTCATTCTTACTTTTTGGGAGGTGGAATAATTGCAAATTCTTGGGAATCTAAAAAATAGTCCACAGAAGAGTGAGTCTGGGGCTCAGTGAGAATAATTTGCACCTAACTTATGGATTTCTTAATAATAACAGTACATATGTACATCATAGCCATACAATCATATTTCATACTAGGCTTAATAAACAAGTCAAAAGCCCCAGAGGCTAACCTCTAAATGGCATCATGCCACATTATCATTAACACATTATTTTCTTATGGCCTTAAGCCGTCATCATCAATCATCACATTGTCAAGTTGCATTATAGCTCATTCAATAGTTCTTAGAACAACAATTCATGTAAGAAGCGCAATAAATAATAACAATCAAAATTCTCCTTGTTACTCCTTTCTAGCCATATCCTTCACCATCGCCAGCCTCATCCCTTGCTCTATATCAAAAGATACAGATTCAGGATCTGGTTCATATACCATATCTCATGGCATCAATTACATCTCATTATCATTATTCATCATCCCATGTTTCATGGCGAATTTTCAAGGTTTCAAACAATATCATATCTCATAACAATTATGTCACGCCGTTCACATTCCATCATAATCACACATTTTTTATCACATTATCACTATAACTATCAGGGTTATTGCCATAACCTCAATATATATATATATACAATTAGTAGATTGACTGATATTAGCTTATGATTTGCATATTTAGAACTTATTGACATATTGGGTATTGGTTGGGATCTATAGGAGGTTAGGTCAAGGAGATGAAAGTTATCAGAGAGAGAAATGAATTTAAGCTAAATAGGGTGTCTAAATCTGGAGGTGCGATCAGAATCATGAGCATGATCGCTATTGAAATTTGATTAGAATTGCAAATAGAAAAACATGATTCAAATGGGAAGGTTTTGATTTGACTTGAGAAGATTCAATGCAAAATTGTGAGTCTAGTCACCCAAGTTGCAAACTTTCAGGAAGTCCAAATATGTACACAATCAGGATCATGATTGGAATTTAAAAATAAGGTAAGAAGGGTCGATTTGAATAGCAAGAAATAAGTTAACTTTCTAATTTGAATCACAAGACACAATGTAGCTTGGTTTTTGCGAGCATGATCATAGGATTAGTGCAAATATGGTGATTCAACTTGTGAGTTTTAGAAATAAAGAAGAGTAGTAGAAAAAAATAGGGGAAACATGGTCCCATCTTCCATCAAGTCTTAAGGTTTTAACATACCACTCTTTAGAAGCTTAAACAAACATAAAACCTAACTTTTCCAAACATGAAACCAAATTTACATCAACAAGTCCAATCAAACTTAAACTTTGCTATACAATCACAAATACCTGTTTTCATCAACTTACACAAACATTCATTGGATCACAATCAAATAATCACATTATAATTCATAGGAAAGGTATGAATCACTCATATAACGGCTAGAAACAATAGATTAAAACTAATCTAACAAAGGTCTTTAATTCTCTTCAAGAACAAGAAAGAAGAGCATGTCAGATGCTTGGGTTTTTTCAAGTTTTTCTCTTGTCAAATAAGTATATACCATTAGATTATGGTTTGATTTCATAGAAACAAGGTAGAAATAAAAGTCTTAAGCTCTAAAAGCATAAGAAATTCATATGGGTTCATGGGTTAAATAGTGAATTGAATAGTAACTATTGGATTAAAAAATTCATAACTCTGATTATTCTTCATGAATCAACAAGATTTTGGTTTTGAATTGAAAAGGAAGAAGAGAGGAATTACCAGTAAAAATATGAGAAATTAATGTGAAGGAATAAGATACTTATTTGAAGCAAGAGAGGTGTAGAGAGAGAGCTCCCAAGTTGAAGTTTAAGTGTGTTGCATGGAATGCAATCAGAAATGGGCTAGAGAAGAAGAAAAAGAACTGACTTTTGAAAGGCAAAATGAGAAAAAAAAAGTTAAGTCAATCTTCCACCTTTGCCTCTTCTTAGGCAAGCTTCTTCCTTTTTTTTCTCCTTTTTCCTTAATCTCAAGTCCAAATTTAACATACTCACCAATCACCAATGGCTATGAAATTTTAACACAATTGAGTTAAATTACTTACCTTATAATGACTATAAGTTTGCATCTGCTAAGTACCTGTAACCCTAGGTTTGACTTCTGTAAAGTTTTTTGGAAATTAAATCCCAAAAATAAATTTTATTCTATAAGCATTCAAAGTGTAAAATTTGGTCTTATAAGGATTCCTAAAATTTATATAATTTATTTCTACTACTTCTGGACACTTTGTATCTCAAATTTATAGTTTCAGAATTCCCAAAATTTTCAAATTCACTTTTTTGGATTTTCCAAAAAGTCATTCTATTATTGAAACTAATTTTAGACAACTCAAAGCAGTACACTTCATTTGAGAACATGTTAGATTCATGCTTTCATGATAAATGTACAACTGCAAATGTACTGTTAGCCTTAAAGGATATTGTTAACCCCAAATGACCTTTTATTAGTTTTGTATGTTGAAAAACAACTGAAAAGACAATATTATATTTTCT
>JANHAO010019946.1:0-13035 GCA_026873985.1 Saraca asoca
AGATAGGGGCAAGATCCAAAGTTATTTCCGCTATATAAACTGTTCATCACGTTTTTATCTACTGCCTTTGTGGGACCTGACAGTGGGCACCTCAAACTGATCACGCGATCACTATGTGCAAGCAGCAGGACGGGTCCTTTTAATAAGTCATGTAGAGCGTGAAAGTCTCGCCAAGAAAGCCAGGATAACTTCAGAGAACATTTGCTTCATGGAAGAGGATGCACGAGGGGTCCACTACCCTCATAACAATGCCATTATTATCTGGGCAAAAATCGACAATGCTGAAGTCAGAAGAATAATGGTGGACACTAGGAGTTTTGTAAACGTAATGTACAAAGGATGCTTCGATGAGATAGGTGTGAGCATGAGTCAACTTGACCCATCACTTGAGCCCCTCTATGGTTTCACAGGAGATGGAATACTCCCAGTGGGATGAATCAAGCTCCCACTTACTTTTGGCAGACTACGATAGGCAAGCAACTGTTATGACAGACTTCCTAATTATAGACTATCCCTCGGCTTATAATGTGGTCCTGGGATGACCTGCCATGAATGACTTTGACATGGTGATGTCAACCAGGATGCTTATCATCAAGTTCCTAACCCTGAGTGGAGTTGGATGTGTACGTGGGGAATAACAAGTAGCCCGATGCTGCTATAAAGAGGCAGTCAAACTTGGGGTTCAAGGAAAGAAAGTAAATGTTGTGTCTGGGGGAAAGGCCCAAGTGACGAGTGAAAAAGGGCAGCTAGAACCTTGACTCCTAAGAGATGGATGCTGAGCAAGCCACCATACCAATTGAAGAACTAGAAGATATGCAAGTAAGTGAGGTGGATGAGCAAAGATTCTTCAAGTTGGGGAAATGCCTGCCACCTGATATGAAAGCACAATTGATGAATTTTCTCAAAGTGAATGTGGACATTTTTGCCTAGAACCATGAAGATATGGTGGGTATCAATCCAAGTATAATGTCACACAGACTAAACATCGACCCCCAGGCCAAGCCAATTTGCTATAAGAGAAGATCGATGACCACTGAGCACTATGCGATGCTTAAGGAAGAGGTGAACAAGCTCTTAGCAAACAATTTTATTTGAGAGGCACGATATCCCACTTGGGTGGCCAACCCTGTCCTCGTTAAGAAGAAGAATGGGAAATGGAGAACGTGCATTGATTTCACTGAACTTAATAAGGCATGGCCCAAGGATAGTTTCCCTTTGCTGAGAATAGACCAGTTCGTGGATGCAACGGCTGGGCACGAACTCCTTAGCTTCATGGATGCCTACTCAGGGTACAATCAGATTCCAATGGCTACACAAGATGAAGGCATACCCTATTCATCACTGATCACAGACTGTACTATTATAAAGTGATGCCCTTCGAACTTAAAAATACAGGGCCAACCTATCAGCGATTGGTGAATATGATGTTTTGAGAATAGATTGACAGGACCATAGAGGTATATGCGGATGACATGCTGGTAAAATCCAAGCAGATTACTGATCACATCCGTGACTTTGACGAGATGTTCCAAACACTGAGAAGGTACTAGATAAAGCTAAACCTGTACAAGTGCACATTAGGAGTAGCCTCGGGCAAGTTCCTCAGCTTCATAGTAAATAATAGAGGGGGCATTGCTCGATATGCATTCTCCCACTGGTTCAAAAGGCATCCAAAGCGTGAATGGTTAGATCGCTGCACTTAGCAGATTCATCTTGAAGGTAACGGACAAATGTGTTCCCTTCTTCGATGTCCTTAAAAGGGCAAAAAGGTTTGAATGGACCCTAGAATGCGAGGTCGTGTTCCAGGAACTTAAGACATATCTTGGGCAAGCATCTCTCCTCTCCAAGCGAAAAGAAGGTGAAAAAATTGTGTACTTGGGAGTATCCCAACATGCCTTGAGCACGACATTAAAGCGAGAAGAGGAAGGAACTCAACTCCCCATTTACTATGTAAGCAAAAGACTGTTGGATGCAAAAATAAGATATTCACCCATGAAAAAACTCGTCTACTGCCTGGTCATCGCCTCAAGGAAGCTATGACCCTATTTCCAAGCCCACAGTGTTCAGGTCCTCACCCAATACCCACTAAGACAAGTTCTACAAAAGACAAACGCCTCAAGATGATTGCTTAAATGGGCAGTAGAGCTAGCACAGTTTGACATTGAGTATAAGCTCAGAACAACTATTAAGGGGTAGGCACTGGCCGATTTCATTGCCAAATTCATAAGTCCCTTACAAAATGAGGTAGAGGTCCTTGCAGCCCTATGGTGGGAACTGTTAGTCTAGTGACCAAAAGGCCGGAGCAGGAATACTTCTTATCAGCCCGGAAAGACATAAAATCTTTAGTGCCTTAAGGTTTAGCTTTCAGGCCACAAATAATAAAGCTAAATATAAGGCCTTATTGGTAGCCTTATGACTAACAGAGAGGTGCATGCTAAGAGAATAAAGATTTTTAGCGACTCGTAATTAATTGTTTGTTAAATAAAGGGTAAATACCAGGCTCGAGGGCAAAAAATGACCAGATGCCTCCAAAAAGTCCAAGAGTTGTTAGGCTCCCTCCAACAATTTGAGATCACTTAAATCCTACGAGCCCATAACACACACATTGACGCTTTGGAACGTTTGTCTACCACTGACGACCCAGATCTTATAGGAGCAGTCCTGGTGGAGTTCCTTCCATCCCCTAGTATTGATCATCAAGATGTTGTCATGGCAATTGCCAAAGTGCCCAACTCCTGGATGAATCCAATCCTGGATTACCTACAGAATGAAAGGTTACCAGATGATAGACTCAAGGTGTGACATCTGCAAGTTCGAGTAGCCAGATATTGCATCCATGATGACATGCTTTATAAAAGAGGGTTCACAACCCCATTTTTGAGATGCATAGATGGCGAAGATTGTAGCACCGTCCTGGAAGAGATTCATGTAGAACATTGCGGGAACCATGTTGGGGGGCTATCCTTGGCATAAAAGGCCCTTCGACAGGGATTCTACTGGTCGACCATGAAGTAAGATGCTATAGACCTCATCAAGAGGTGTGATAAGTGCCAAAGGTTCACAAAGGTGCCATGAGCCTTTCTAGCCTACTGAAAGTAGATGACAAGCCCATGGCTATTTGCAATTTGGGGGATAAACTTGATTGGACCACTCCCTAAGGCTCAGGGAAATTACAAGTATGTGATAGTGGTTGCAGACTACTTTACCAAGTGGGCACAGGAAAAGGAACTTGCTGAGATCTCGTCCTCTAAAATTGAAAAGTTCATATGAAACAACATCATTTGCAGGTTTGGGATCCCTTAACAGATTATCATTGATAACAGGACCCAGTTCACTAGCGAGCAGTTCATTAAGTTCTGTAACGACCACAAGATTGTGAAAAGCTTCACAACCGTAGACCACCCACAAGCCAATGGGAAGGTAAAAGCCATCAACAAGATCATCAAGAAGATCTTAAAGACCAAACTAGAGGCTAAAAAGGGAGCCTGGGTGGATGAGTTACAGTCAGTATTATGGGCCTATAAGGCCACGCCTTGCAGCTCCACCAGGGAAACCCCCTTCTCAATGGTATACGAGTGTGATGCTATGATCCCAGCAGAACTTGAGGTCACCACATAGTGAAGAGTCACTTTTAACTCAAAGGACAATGACCAGCTACTCACTATGAACCTAGACCTTCTAGAGGAAGTGAGAGAAAGAGCTAGCCTCAGGATTATAGCCCATCAGTGATGGATAGTGAGATATTACAACCGCAGAATGCGAGCTCGAAAGTTCAAACTTGGCAATCTTATCCTATGCCTCACCTTCCCCGAAGCCCACAAACCCAACGAGGGGACCTTAGGACTGAACTGGGAAGGTCTGTACATTGTTAAAAGGATCATGAGTGATGGAGCTTACCATCTAGTGGATATGAACGGAGTAGAATTTCCCCGCACTTGGAATGTCGAGCACCTCCATCGTTACTATCTCGGTACCTTATAGTCAATTCATTATAAATATAAATGTAATTCTTTAAATTCTTTGAGAAATAAGATCAGAGATTTCTATGCAAAGTCATATATTATATAGTGCAACGATAATTCATGTAGCATGTTAAATTCTTATCCAAGCATGAGCAAACAAATTCATGCATTCAAGCACAAAAATAATAAGGAGAAATGAGTTTGGCTTCATCGCAATAAAGTTATACAAGTTGTTCATAAAGTTCATTACAAGTGTCAGGAGCATCAAGAAGCCAAGTTACATAGTTCTTATTCTAAGAGGATAGAGCTTTAGGAGCTGAGCCTTCATTGGGCTGAGGACCAAGAGCTAGAACATTAGGAACACCTTGCACAGGAGTAGCATCAACAACTTGGGAGCTACCTTTTCCCCAGGCAGTGACCTCAATAGAAGGAACGCCAACCCCAATGACCTATCCCTTCCTTGCAGCTCTGGCCTTCCAGCGTTCTACTGCTTCAATGGCTTAAGGACCAAAGAAGGAGCAGTCTAACTTAGGGAATTTTTTCCACAAAGTGAAAAAGAAAGAGGCAAGAGTTGTCATCTTCATCTCCTTAGCTATTTTTGCCACTCACGAGGACATTTTTGTTTCAACCTTCGCCATTTTCTCCTTCATGAGCTGTAGTTCTCTCTTAAGCACCATCACCTCTTTAGCAGAGGCCTTGGGTCACTGCTCTGTAGCTCTTGCCCTCTCCTCGATAGTATCAGCCACCTTGTTCTCTAGCCACAACTGTGATTGGACCTCGTCCAGCTCTATTTTTGCCTTGTTAAAGTCATTGGTGGCTAGGCCGAGGTTCACCTCCATATCCTCGTGACGCTTCACCTCACGGGATAGAATGGTCTCCAACTTCTTGACTTTCTCTCTGAGCTCCAGTACCTTAACTTGTCGGGGCCCCAACTCATCCACAAGAGCAAATTACTCATCATCCTGGTCCTGGAGCACTTCAGTGATCTTTATCAATGTCAGTAGATTCTACAAGAGCGAGTAGCAAGGTTAAACTTGAAAATAGACAAATCAGCTAAGGCGAGAAATGATACTTATCGCTAGATCATGTCGAGCTGTGAACCTTACCAGCCTCCCAATGGTAAAATCCTTGCTCTCCAACACACTGAGCTTGCCATCATAACCTAAGATCATGCTAAAATTTTTGAGGATAGTCTGAGTATACCCCTCCATTTTAGACCTGGGCTTGGCCAATGGCTTTGTAAGCACAACTCCTAACGGATTACGTGTAGTTGCTTTCTTCTTCTCTTTGACAATCCTCCACTTCTTTGAGGGAGGACTGGAAGGACTAGCAATGTTGCCTTCCTCCACTCCTTTAGATCATGGTGTGGAGGTTGGTCCCAGTGGAGAGACCTCGATAGTAGCAGTTGGTTGCACCACGATAGCTAGAATCACTTCAGCCTCAGTAGTCGCTTCAACTTCAGTGGCTGGGATCATGTCGGGAATTGGGGGCTGATCCGCAGCAACTTGAGTTGGGGTGGCCTCACGGACTAAAGGAGCCTCATCTTCCCTATCTGAGGGAGGCATTCTTAGAATCAAATCCATTATTTTATTGTAGTCGTCAAAATTTATAGGCCTAACCTCTATTAGCTAACGAATTCCAATCTCCCAGGTTATTATGGTATTTCTTGGCAAAGCAAACTGGTAGAAGCAGAGAATGTCCTCATCAAACCTACAGTTGTTCTAAAGATCTTTGGTCATCATAAACCAATCTAGAACCCCTAACTCTAGCCCTAAGCATTGGCCATTTACATGTTCCGTCTACAAAATTGCGCAAGAGGTTAAAATCCAGAACAAATATCAAAGAAATAAATAAATTTGCCCTTGCCTAGCCTACCTACCCAGAATAAGAACAAAATTGAAATTTTTGAGGTATCCTAACGAGGGGCATGAGATATAAAACCAGCAAGACTTGTAACATCCCACATTGGATTTCCCCTTTGCATCCCTCTATGAGAGGATCTTCTTGTGAGGTGTCTGCCTATCCAAAAGGTAATAAAGCCTATCCTCAGAGTTCGCACACCTCAAATCATATAGGTAGCAGAGGGTTTTGGGTGATGGTAGAGGAAGGCCATTGCCTTTGTGAATGAGGGCTAGCAAAATCAACAAAGTGTATGAATTTAGTGTTAGCTAAAATGGGCTAAGCTTTATTTTATTTAAGAAATCAATAATAAATGGTTGAATAGGAAATTTTAACCCTGTGGTAAGATGCGGGATACCAATGGCTATAAAGCCTTGAGGAGGATGAGGGGCATAGTCATCCATAGCAGGGACCATAATGCTGTACCCCTTCGGGATTCGGCTCGACTCAATAACATTTTGGATGTCATAAACTTTTACAGTTGAAGTATGATGCTTGAATGCGTGATGATCGGGGTGATGACCCGTAGCCCTTTCTTGACCTTCGGTGTGTCTTGAGTGGACACCTAGGTTTGAAGCAACCTCCCTTCCACTTGATGTCACACCTCCAACATGTTGAATGTTCCTTGCATCCTGAGACAAGTCCGGTTCATCATCCTTGTTCCTAATCAAGTGGTGGTGATATGTATGACCCGCTCCTACATGAAGAAAAGAAAATACTAATAAGGTCGTTGAAAGTGAACCATACCAAAAGATCGGGACTAACGACCCCCTATTTCGCAGGCCATGCACACCCTATGCCACCACACTGACAACCTAAACTCCAATAGACGGAGGAGACATTTCGGCCAAGCAACAAAGTCTCAAAAGACAAAAATCTGTATTCAAAATCCAAGAGCCAATTGACAACCCGACTATTCCATCCTAATCAAAGGCTAAGCATCCGAGTCGTATCTACCTATCAGCATCGTCATCTCTTAATTAGTTAAGTCCTCTATTTCCTACGAAGGAAGAAAAATGCAGAAAATACAGAGTTAGAGGGAGCGTATCATGAATTGCAAAGATGGAAAGTTTGAAAAGTTTGAGTGAAAGGCCGAAAAAATGGATAGAAGATAATAGGGACCGATGGCGAAAATATTATCACAGCGGTTGGAGAAGTAAATGAGCAGAGCATGCCAGAAGTCTGAAAAGCTTTCAAATGGCAAAATGAGAGGGAGAAGGAAGGCATTCTTGACTTAATAGGAAAATACAACCCAACCATTGGATCAAAAAGGGCTATTAGTTACCCACGATCTGACGGTCTAGAGACAACAGCAGCCAATAAATGATAATTCAGTGCATGTACACCAAAAGTTGGAAATAATAATTACCAGCTGTCATTGGGAAGCACAAAGCCGTACGTGTAAAACAAAACAGGGGTACCAAACAGCATCATAGGACCGCAGGTCGCGAAGCACCAGGGCATAATGGCAAAATCTCATGTCCAAGTAATGCGTTAATCACACGTAGAATTCTTACACGAGCCACGTCCAAGTAATGTGCCAGCTCTGCACAAAATTCTTGCATAAACAGACCTTACATCCAAGTAATGTACTAGCCATGCACAGAATTCTTGCACAAGCTGGGGGCAAAACCAAGATCTCACGTCTAAGTAATGTGTTAGCCACACATAGAATTCTTGTGCGAGCCATGTCCAAGTAATGTGCTACCCCCACATAAAATTCTTGCGTGGACAAATTCAAGACCTCGCATCCAAGTAATGTGCTAGCCATGAACAAAATTCTTATACGAGCTACATCCAAGTAATGTGCTACCCCCGCACAAAAATCTTGCATGGACAAATTCAAGACCTCATGTCTAAGTAATGTGCTAGCCATACACAGAATTCTTGTGTGAGCTGGGGGCAAAACAAAGATCTCATGTCCAAGTAATGCGTTAACTAAATGTAGAATTCTTGCACAAGCTGCGTCCAAGTAATGTGCTAGCCTCACACAGAATTCTTGTGCGGACAGACCTTGCATCCAAGTAATGTGCTAGCCCCATATAGAATTCTTGCGCAAAAAAAATTCAAAGCCTCATGTCCAAGTAATGTGTTAGCCACATGCAAAATTCTTGCACAAGTCAGCATGATCGATTGGTAATATGACACATATCTTTTAAATGGAAATTTATTGATTAAAGCCGATTGGCTTAAATTTCTTATAACAAGGACTAGTTATCCTGTTAAATATTTTACACAACGATTGTTGAATTATGATTCTGTAGGGGTGAATCACATTGCACTGGAAACCAATTAAATTATCCATACAGCGGACTTGAAAAGATAAAGAACAGTAACGTAATGCTCAAAGTTTCACTAGAAGGCCTCCTTCAATGAGACAGATTTACATAAGAAGAACTAATTCACAAAGATAAAGCAAAAGCCTAAAGCTAACAATCCTGCAAAGGGAAGGAGAGCCAGTTTCCAGGGGACAAACTCCCATTAGATGAAACATGGACAAACTCGACTGCTCCCACTCACAGCTTCCCTTAGTCGGTGGATCATTTCTTGACTCCCTAAGCCCAGAGCAACTCAAAAAGGGGGCCAGAAACACAGCTAGCAAGGCTGAACCTCACGGATGAACCATGAAGAAATAATCCAAGATCTGTACAAGACTTCCCAGAAGCCAAAGAGAGAAGCTATATAGGGAAACCATATGCAACAGACTATCCATGTCTTCAAAACCTCTGTAACGGATTATCCATGTCCTGAAGAGCTTCTCTGGAAGCTGAACCATTAAGGAAACAAAAAGCTTAACTAAGGCATCCATCAGACAAGTTCATAAAGAAACAAGAAGAGCTTTGCAGGCTTTATAAATTCACTCAGGTTCCTCCAACAACCTGAGAGACATTTGGCTATTCCAGATCAAATGACCCAGGAATAATGAGATCACCACATTAACGGCTGAGATAATGCATAGAGAATGGTATGGCCTAAGGCATGGGAAATGAAGGCCTGAAAGGTAGAAATGATAACACAACAGACTAAGCATAAAGACTTAGCCATCCTGTAAATTGTAGATAAAGACTTTGACTAATAGTTGCAACTCCCAGCCCGTAAAATGAGCTGAGAGTTAGGGGGTTTATGTTATGGGTATTTTTTGAAAGCATATTTTGGGTCAGTTAAGGTCCAATAGGAGGCCCAGTTAATCAGATGAAAGCCCAAATAAGAGTTCAGGTCATTGAGTGAGGACCTCATATTGTGGGGCATGAGCTGGAGACACCTCGTGAAGTCTCAAGCAGAAGAGCACAACTCGTTGAGAAGGCTTTCAACCCCTCAGCGAGAAGCCCACTAACCTTAGAAGAACAACTAGGCATGGACAATGAGACTAGCCAGAACCATCAGCTTACTCAACTTCCAACTCGCCTATTAGTAATAAATACTTGTACGGAACCCAGTCAGTAACCCAAGGCACATGTTTCTTATTGATAGCTTAGCCTCTAAACTTACACATTAGCTCCCTAGAAATCTGACAATGATTTGCCCATCATTAATTACCTGATGTCAAGCATTAAATGTCCAGAACGGTGAAAATAATCATTTCGTTGTTTATGAAATTTCACTTGTAACCCTATCCCTTTCTATGAATAGAGAGGGGAGGTCTCCATATACAGAGAAGAAAAAAAATAGATACATGCAAAAATTCTGTCAGTATTGAGAGAGAGTACTATTCACCTAGAGAAAAACCCTGTAGCTATATTCACATTCTGTAAACACAATCTCTTCAGTGCATAATAAAGGATCAACGTGGATGTGGGAGTCAAACTAACCTTAGCCAAAGCATGATAAACTCCTGGTGTTGTTGTTTCTTCTTCTCTTTTACTATCTTCTTTCATTGTTTTCTGTCATATTTAGCTTGTAGTCAGGGGTAACACTGAACTCAATTAGTTGATCAGATTTTAGTGTTAACATTTTGTAACTTGAGTTTTACCATAAGTTCATTGTATTTTGTTGAGTTAAATGTAGATTTAATTAAAGACATGTTTAAATGATTTTTACTTATTGAGTATTTGTAGTTATTGTAAATATTTAAAATTACCTATTTCAAATAAAACAAAAATTTCTCTAGAATAATATATATCAGCATTAGTGTCTTATTGGATTTTAAAAAGAAATATGTTGTAAAAAGGGGCCTAGGGACTTATTTTCTCATTTTCTTTCTTTTTTTTCCCAAAACCCCATCTCAACTTTCCCTTTCTCTTTGCAAAAGTGCCAATATACTAGGAGTGGGAGTAACAAGTTCATTGACCTTCCAGTGTCATCTAGCCTCTCCTAGCTAGTCTCCTGCTACTATGCCACCTGGGGCACTATGTGTAACTTGGAGAGGCTGAGCATGTTTCTATAGCAAGGAAAAACTAACTAATGCTCTGTTTTGGATAATAACTAATTCAGCCATGACAACAGTTCCATCGGAGCTTCTTACTCCTTTCTTGGAGATGGATAAGTGTATTTGCATCTTAAATTTGAGTTTTATTTATAGTTTCATTGATAAATCAGGATAATACCCATTAAATCCTAGCCTCCATTTTACTGAACATTGAAAATTCTTGTGGTTGTTTTCAGCTATTCTTAGTGAATTTGAAGTAAAATTTTGGAAAAGACCAACCCAACTTGAGAAGCCCTAGGAAGATTTTGAAGCATTGTGGCTCGAATCTCCTTCTTGGAAGGATTTAATCTTTTCAAAGAATTATCTAAGGTGAGTAAATCACTCACTTTCCTCACATTTGTACAAGATTTAATTTCCTTGTGATTAGATGTAGGCTAAATTTACATTAGCTTATGATTTGGCTTAGTTGAAATTATTTGATTAATATATAAGAATTGTACTATATATGTGACTATGTATGTAATAGAGATGTGTGATTAATTGAAAACAAAAGTGGGAATGTGTGAGAGAACATGAAGTATATGAATATGGTATCATGTATGAAAATGCATTGAATATTAGAACTTGCCTAGATATCTATAAGTATGTTGACCCTTGAATATCAATTGAGTATTGGAAATGGTTGTCTCTTGGATATAATGGATTATTGGAAGTGTTTATGTGTAAATGAATGAACTACTCACTAACTCCCTATTATAAATGCTTCCTTGTGTTTGGGAATAGTTTGGGGTTGTGTGGTAGTTTATATAATCTTATGGAAATAAATTGAAGAGAGATAGGAGATTGGACTATATGTAGACAAGTATGTCTAATGGAAATATGTGATTGTAGAAATATGGATTAGTTGGTTCATGTGATATTGAAAATGAGATTACTGCATATAAAACTTATCTTAAGGAAATTAGCCAAGTATCTAAATGGAGGGAACATGGATATGTAGATGAGTAGGATTAAGATATGCTTGAATCATGATACTTCATGTTTGATGTGGCTGAAATTGTTAAATAGTATTTATGAAAAGTTGTGTCACATAGGAAAATCTTTTAGTCATTAGAAATGTGTAAATGTAGGATCATTAGTTATTGAAAATGCATAGATTATGAATTTATATAGTGATTGGATATATACAATGTGTTATAATGAGTGAAATATATGAGTATGAGAGTTAAAACCCTTGCAATTTCTATGATTGTGACTATGAGCAAGGGATGGAAAATGTGTAGAACTAAACATGTGATCATGATCTTGAGTCAAGAATTTTTAAATTCGAGTAGAATTGCAAGTTTTAAATTTGAAGGCTTTGATTTGATTCAAGAAAATTTAGTTTAAGATATGATCTTGCTCACTCAAAGTTACTGACTTGGTAAGTCTAGAATTGCATATGATCCAAATCACAATTGGAATCAAAGATAGGGTAATGAAGAGTCGAGTTGAATCACATAAAGTTAGTTTAAATCTTGATTCAAATTACAAGGCATGAATGATGCCTTGTTTCTACGAGCATGATCACAAAATTACTGTATCAATTCGAATTGTGAGTCCTAAAAAAATTGTATTGGAATGTTTTTGATGTGTTATGAATTAATAAGTTGTTGCCTAGAATTTCTTCTATTAAATTGTTTTGACTATATGTTTGGTGTCATGAACCCAATTGTTCATTAGTTTATTTGAGTCGTGAGACTTTCTAAAATCATATGAACCAAAAGTCACTAAATGACAAAAATTTGTCAATTTATTGTGTTATTATAGATGGTACATTGTAAGTTAGAGATTGGATGACTAAATAATAGAATGTTATTATTGTTTTGATTAATTTGTGAGTGGGAAAATGATTGAATAACTGAATGATTAATTAGTAGAATATGTCATTGTATTGAATGGGTTGTGAATTGAGTGATTGTATTTATGAATTATTTGGTATCGATCCTTGAAAGATTTTTCAAGAAACCTACAATTGCAAATTGAAATTGTATATGGCCATTAACATGATCCAGAGATAAGGGGGAGATTAACATGTTGGACAGATAAGGAGACATGAAGAGGAATTGACAAAGAAAATGATTTGAATTGGTAAGTTACTTAAAGAATACCACCTTGGATCCATATTGTTATCAATTTCTAATGGTATTGTATGCACAAAAGTGAATTGATTTGAGTTTAGGTAATGTTTATTTTTGTTTGGTTTCAAATGATTCTTAATTGAATTGGCTTACTCTAGCTAATGTTTCTTTTGCTTTTAGTGGACGATTGGTTAATTGATTGATATTTGTTCATATTCATAAATTATTGAAGTGATGGAACCTGCATGGTGCCATGAAATGATAAATAACTCAGTGCAAACTGTGATTGAATAATAAATGGATAAGATCATATAATGATGTTGAATGGAACGTGATTAGAATAGTTATAGTGTTCTTGAGTGTTAGGTAATGGAGGTGGATTATGCCACCTTTTATCTTTCTCAAGCAAGAAACAATGGAAATTGCTTATAACACTATCTTGTGTTCTTGATCCTTATATGTTTTGAACTGTTAATAATAAATTGCTATAGTTTTGAATAATGGGATATTAATTAGTATTTCCAATTCTAGGTGAGAGACCAAATGACCAAAAGTCATTCTAGTCAACTAATTTATATTATAAAAGTAATAACCTCCTTATATATTGTTAACCTTAAAGAGTTTTGTTAACCCCAAAAGAGCTTTACATCATTACCTAATTAGTTTTGGATGTTGAAAAACAACTGAA
>JANHAO010019947.1:0-13021 GCA_026873985.1 Saraca asoca
TTTTTTCCATAGCTCGTAACATATTATCATTCATTAAAGAATAATTTTTTAATTTACTATTCATCTACATCTTCTCATACATTAGTGAAATTTAGAATTCTAAATTTTTATTAATTTTTATGAAAATATTAATAAGAGAGTGGGTAAAAGAGAATGAATATATAATATTATCGTTCACCAAATAGCACTTTGTGTTTTAGTATTAATTAAATACAATGCACAAAATTAGGTTAATACACAATCAAATAATGGGAGACTTCTGATCTTGCAAAAAATCCTTCATTTATTTATTGAAAAGGTGGAAAACTATGATTTTATTTTAATATATTCCATCAAGAAATAAAAGAAAATTCTTATTTTAGAAGAAGATATAGACAAAAAGATGAAGTTTTTATTTTGCGAGATGCACGTGTCGTCTTCTTCTTCAATTGTTATATTTATTTCTTTTGATGAATAAAGAATCAACATTTACTCATGTAACGATTTAAATACACATGTCTTCTTTTAATTTTTGTATTTTTGAGAATTATATAGTTTCCAAAGGAAGAAATAAAAAATATACATGCAATCTTTGAGCATCATATATTTTGATTGTTATTTATGATATAAAGTTTTCAGAATAATTAAGATGGATCAAAATTGAAGAAAACACATCTATTACTCTCCCTCTTCTCCTTGCTCCTCCATCCTTCGAGGTGTGTGTGTTTGTGTATATTATCTATATGGATTTCGTTATCTAGAATTTTCTGTCTTATTAAAAAATATTTTCTAATATTTTTTTTATTTATACTTATAATTATAAAAAAAATTAATATTAAAAATATTTTATTTATTTAACATTACATATAAAATTGTATGACAAAAAATAAGATTCAATGTTTCATAACAAAAAGTTGTTCTCTCTTATAAATATGACATCATTATGTTATTAACTATAAGATATATGATAGCACAAAAGCTCTTTATTTATATACAAATAAATAAAAATATTTTTCATAAAAGATTTTTTTAATAAAATAAACCCTTGTAGATAAAGGAAAATTGTTTAGAAAAGTGATTTTAATTAAATTTTACTGATTACAGGGATTTAAAAAAAACTTACAAAGTAATTGTTTGTTCAAAGGCACTGCATGTGCATGTATTATAATGGAGATGAATCATTTGTCGCAATTGAAATTATCATCATTCATTACTATAAGATACATATAAATTATGTTATATATTCTACACTAACAGATGACCGTCAATTATTATTATAGATTATATACTAATAGATGGTAACTACAACTATATTTAACTATAAGTGGAGATTCCAAATCTGTATCACAGATGTCTCATCCAATTTATATCATTTATATAAAAATTCATTTATAAACGCGTAAATGCAACTGGGATATATATAAACATCAATTCTTTTTTTTTTTTTTTTTTTACATGTAAAGGACTACCCAATGCCAACCTTATGAGAACTAACAAGCCGCCCCAACCAAAAATACATTTGCAAGTATGAGTTCAACCCCAACTTCAGTTTTCTCTCCAAACCCGTAGACTTTATCTCATCTTACTTCCAAGAACGTGACTCAGAGACAAACCCAGCCGACTACTCTTCTTGTTTCTCATCAAGTCAGGAAAGGCTGCGAAAATAAATTCAAAATAAATATGGTTTCTGAAACGAGAAGAGATCGAACTGCAATTGCTAAAACTTGACCTATATTAATTATCATCTGTTTATATATCTATACAGCTATCCAGTGAGATTAAAGAAGGGCGGTACGGCAGACAATATTTAATTAGAATTTATAACTTAAGATGATACAATTCTTAATTAATTCTAGTTATTAATCTTGTCGAGGGCGTGCCAACCAAAGAGAGCTCAGTGCTCGCAGACGATGAAAGTACTCAGCAATTGCCAGCAGACACCTCGCTGCTTGTCGTGTTGTTAGTATTTGATGCAATCGATGTATTGTCTGGTGCCTCAGATTATCTGCCTGTAAAATCAGTCAAAAATATAATAGAACATCATCAACCTAATGCATGCATCTTCAGCTCATAATTATTAGCATTATATATCTTCTAGACTTTAGGAATAAATGGACAGACAAATATGTAAGAATTTGAAACAAGAATTGGACTTGTAACTTTTGTGGTCTCTATAGTCAAAATTCAGATTATCTAATAAAAAAAGTAATATTTACTAAGGAAAACGTGGGCAGCTAGGTATAGTGAAAGATTTTTAACGTCGCCGTGAAATTGATTACATGTTCACGATAAAATTTTCAACGGCTTTAATATTATTGTTGAACACAAGGATAACATTTTCCACCATTGGCTTTCTGAATCCAAAATGGGTACAACAATAATAATGATATCACAGTATAAATCTTGACCATCACAGAAGGAATTTCAAGTCCAATTTTTGGCCAGTAGTATAAATACAACAAATTGGTCAAATTTCGATAAAATAAGCTATCATCTGGTATCGGAAAAGCTTAAACATAATTAAGGAGCAATTTCAACTCATAATCATTGTGATTGATCGTGTCTACCTATCGAATTCCTAAACCACACAAATAAATCAAAGTTGGTGAACCAAACTAGTTACCATAAATGACAAAACAATCTAGAACACTTATCTGTGCAGTCAAACTAATCTTTTTTCCACTTCTATCTTCTTACTTTACTGACAAGACAAATGTGATGGGATCTATGATGGTACCTCTTAATATTGGACATGTTCACACTTGTAAGTTGTAACATATCATTGGGTCAATAACTCGTGTGCTAGATGGATCACATGATCCACATCAAATTCTTGGATTCATCTCTTTGAGAGATTTCAGCAAACAAACCCAGCTTAAAGGCTCTATAATATGAACATAGCAAATCTGTGCTTTGTTTCAAGAAATGGTCTAGTAGGAAGTTATGGTGAATGTGGGCTGTGTGGTGTCTTCAGGTCAAACGGTTACGACCATGACATCATACAGATATGGGAGCTCAGGAGATATAGGGACCGCTGAAATGCCGTGGTGTCACGTGTATATGATCCATAACACACCTGTCGATTGTTGGTGAGCTTTGGGATTGAATGAGTGACTCCTCAGCACAAAAATTATATATTACTTAACGTATCTCTTTCTAATATAAATCAACCTATTTTTAAAAAATATTAAAATAATATTTTTTTCTTATTTTTATATAGAATTGTTATCAAATTTTTTTAAAAAATAAAAAGAATACCTATTTTTATTAATAATAAAATTATAAATAATATTAAATATATTTTTTTCATCTTTAAAAATAAAAAAAAATATTTATTTTCAAAATTTATATCTAAACAAGTTTTTTATTTTTTTATTCTCAAAAAATATTTTTTAAAAATTATTTTTAAAAAATAATAAAATAAAAACACTTAAAAACACTACCAAACAAACACTACCAAACAGCACTTAGATATTTTTATTTTTTTTCACTTCAAAGCACAAAGAGTGAGACAAACAGATATAGTAGAAGTTAGATCTCACAAATTATGCACATCTAATTTTATAGAATTTCTATATCCTCATTTCTCTTGAAAGATTAGAATAATCAAGAACTAAAATTGGGACATTATTTCTCCATTCCTTAGTTTAAGATACAAATAATATGTCTTTCTATTTATATAAACACATCAATTGCATATTAACTTTGTATCTTGTGCATCTATGATAGGCAGCCTTAGTATATTGTATAAAATTAATTACCCCTACCAAAATGAACAAGAGTCTTTTTCAACAAATAAACATTGCCTAACAACATCTACTTAGAAGCGGAGATATTTATAAATCTTCCTAGATTCCATGTAACAACACCTCATGCATGCCATGGAGTGGTTCATGTGTTGGGGTAGGTTTCCCAACCCTAATAGGAAGATATTCCTGTTCCTACTATGACCCCACGAGATCAGTTACCCAAATTGGATCAAACGTGGGACCCCACAAACAAGACCAGATCTGATTGGTCATTAAAGCTTCAGCAAAATCACCAACAAATTCAACATGCATTGATCAACTTTTATACGTACCCATTAAAAAAATTATATACTAGAACCATTAAGTCAAAGTGAATAATCATGAAACGCACCTGCCTCACGAAACCTTCGAGAGTGGAAAGCTTGTTCATGGCGACAGCCATTTGTCCCATGTAGTTAGCCATATTGGGAGGACAGCTCAGATTGTCTGATGTTATTGTCTCCGAAAGAGATTGGTTCAGAGCTTCAAGGCCTTGGGAGAGAGCATCTTCTGCCTCTTGTGTAGATTGTTGCAACCCACAGATACCCAGTATTTGCTGCTCCGTCAATGGCTCAATTTGACTCAGGATAATCTGTAAGACAAAATGATTAATTAAACACATTTCATTTGAAACATTCTATCTTAAACTTACTTCAAAAAAGAGATAAATAAACACAAATATAAAATCAAGTTTCGTCACATATGGTATGGGATCCATACAATTTTATATTAGCATATGTATCATGTTAGGTTATTGACTCGTTCAAATTAGTGTAAAATGACCTTTAAAAAAATAAAATACATCATCCTAATGGTTGATAAGAAAAATAAGAAAATAAATGATTATAAATTTAAAAATTATTTTTTTTAATTATTAAATATTTATCAATTTTTAAACTTATTATGATAATATTATTTATTCTATAAAGTATATCTTGCACTTATCTTTTACAGGAGTTAAACACTGTACATATCTATCTCTCTTATCTTTACTTGATAAAATTCACTTATTTCACAAATGAGATAAAAATGTTATAAAATAACTATAATTAACGAGTAAAATGATGAATAAGGTATTAGGTGTGAGAGTCTCATGTAATTACGTGGATGTGAGACGTTGTTTATTGATGAGCTAGAGAACAAAGTAAGAGATGGGCATGGGAACGAAAACTTGATTCCCATCAACACCAATTAGAAAGAAGACAACAAGAGATAAAGACCCGTATGAGACTCTCTTTCTCTCTGCTCTCTTAAAATGTTATTTGGTATCCAACCATTCATTGGCGTGAAGGGCATGACTTTATGCAATTGAAGCCTAACTCTACCCATTACCGGAAATCTCCACGATTCCTTTCGTCATTCATTGATGATTCGTTCCCCAAACATTCTTTCTTCCTCTCCATGCAAGCATAACCAAAGGGACCTCATGCATTTACATTAACTCCTTATCAAACTTAGCAAACCATAAACCTAACATTTCTCGTCCCTTACATAAGACGTGTTAGAGATATAATAAAAACTATCATTCAGATATCATTTCAGATTCTAGTTATTAGCATATGTGTATGAATAATTTTATACTATCTGTAAAATTTTGTCTTATTGTCATCTTCTTGTCACAAAATTAATGCTGAGTGTGAGATACCATATAGAAAACAAGTTTTGAGATTGTGGGGTTTCAGTTGTACGGTACCTTGATGACCTCAGATGGCCTGAATCCACCGATCCACATGAAGCAACGTTCAGCCGGTGTTTTCCACATGCCAGAAACAAGATGAAACACGTCTGTTTTGGCCACTAGGCTCTTCAGGTTCATCACTTGGTCATAATGCGCCAAGCAATTATCAACAAACAGCCTAAGCTCGTTCTCTGGGAGGTGTTCTTGAACTGCAGCTCTTAGCTCGCAAACGATACGATGATGTTCCTCTAGCCATCTCGAATACTCCAAATCGAACATTGCAGCATCTGAAAATATTTCCGTACAAATAAGAACATGAATATCATACGAAATACATAATTTAATTTACAAAGACATATATATCATAGGGAATTGATATGGTGGGTGTATAGACCAGAGCTAATGCTATTCATAGCAACAGGAAGGCCTTGCTCTCCTCCCAGAACTGCACCTCCGCCAAAGAATATGCCCTAAAACAGAAAACGCATGTCTTGTTAGAACTTACTATTTCTATGAATGTTATGTCTATTTATAGCACTTTTTTAGCTTTCCAAGGTCCAAAGAGAAGGGGTTACTTACCTGAGCTCTAGCACGCTGTAGCTCTTGTTCAAGCTGGTTAAGCCTAATCCTACTCGACTCTAGCTGCTGAACATACGCCTGAAAGAACAGATATATGGGCATATAGAGCTCGTAAATGATAGATATACAAAAAGTTTTGCCTCAAATGTGTAAAGCACAATAAGATAGATATATCTACCTTTTTCCTAAGCCTGCTTTTCCTAGCTGCCTCTCTATTCTGAGCAAGTCTTCTGAGAGTCTGCGCAAGAAAATGTTAAAGCTAATATCAGCTAGACATTAAAGGGAAAAAATTGAAAAAGAAAAGAGGTTTAGAACTTGAAAGTTGAAAGTATAGAAGTGGGAGAAGAAACGACCGGATGACCTTGGGATCTGGTGTTTTAGGTCCTTCCTGTTCTGAACTTGACGTTGGACCCTTGCGATTGTTCTCCCGCTGCTACAGGTGATTAGTTACCGCCTTAGAGGGTATAATAAAATTAAAAATACATATCTTATGCTCAGAATCTCCGTTTTCAAAGATGCTACCAACCTATGATTCTTGTTCTATATATTCATTTATAACTAAATTCGATCATATAACAATATTATATCTAAGTTAGTTATGGGTATTCTGTACCTTGACAGTTTTTGCTGGTTCATGAGCTGAGGCAGGTTCTTTTCGTGGGTTGGCCAACTCCATGGATGGCTCTGAAGGTCTCTTGAAACCACTGTTTGGGGGAGAAAATTCCATGCTAGCCTACCAAATACAAACAAACCAATAGAATATTAATCATAAAATTAACGACTTTAGCTAGGAATCAAGCTAAGTAAAATGTAATAATAATTGACAGTGATGAATTAAAATATAATACCTTAGATGATGGTGACTCTACATGCATAGGCTGGGACGGGAAAATGTTGAGAGTTGGAGGCCTCATATTTGATGATGAGTTTTCTGCTGAGAGAAAGAGACACACACACACACACACACAAAATTCAGAAACAACAATTATATGTATTTTGCAAGAGGCACAATGATATCAGGCCGGAATTGTAAGTGAAGAAGTAAGTGAGACAAGGCAAGAGAGGTGTGAGGCAGAGAAAAGTAAGTCTGAAAATCGTCATGCATTTGTAGCTCTCTGTCATATCCAAACGGAAAAGTGAGAAGATAAAGGGGAAAGTAAAGGCAAAGGTACCCATACCCTATTCATACCGTTTTTCAGTACATGTTGAAATTTGCAAGGAAATCATGACACCCGGTTTGTTACATGTCATGGTCTCACAGCAGCTCCAAAACAACAATAAAGAAAATAAAATGAAATGAAAAAAAAAACACAGAAGAAAAAAAGAATCATTTTTTTTATGGTTATTCCTCTCTGCAACCAGTCAGAGGAAGTACTAAGCTGCGATTTGAATCTGCTGATGAAGAACATGCTTTTCCTATGACCCAAACAAAGTAACCAATCCCTCAGAGAATCTTCATAGCAGAATCGAAGAGCAATAAAAGTGAGGAAGAAGATTCCTCTTTATGGAATTAAAAGAAGAAGGAGGATTGATATGTGTGTACATATGTGTTGTTAGAGAGAAAGGGTACTGAAAGCTCACGTCTTTGGTCTTGAACATTGGAAGGGTCAGCTTGTCCATCAAGATAAAGAAAAAGTGCTTGATCCAATTCACCTAATTCATATGCTCCGGAATCCTTGCTTCTGCTTCCACAAACACATATGATTACATATACTTCAAAACAAAGATATATATAGCAAAAAAAAACAAAAGAGTATAGCAGCTAAGAGCTGTGCTTATATATAATTCTCACAAGTAGTTTCCGGGAATGGAAGATGATGAAGATGATTGTATCATTCCAAAAGAAATTTGGTGGTCTTGTATGTGATGATGTTGCTGATGAAGATGGTGTTGACGATGATGAGCTGGTGGGAGTGGTTCTAGCTGATGATGACTAGTTGTTTGGTTGGTGGTGCTCTTAATACTAGAAGCCATGAAAGAGGAATGATCGAAACTAAAAGCTTTGTCTCTTGTGCTTCTGCAGTAGCTCTAATTGAGACGAGAAGCCCATATTAATGGCTAAACCGCCTTCGGTTTGTCTCACTCAAAACCATTTCCTTTGTCCACGGAGAAAAGAAGGAGAGATATAGGAAAGTCGGTTGTGATCGAATAGCTCTACACTGAAAATAAGATGATTACATAAAAGAGAGGAAGAGAGAATAAAAAGGAGAAGACTAGAACCGAAGGCCAAGAAAGAAACAAAAGACAATCAGGCTGCTTTTTTCTTTTCTTTTACAGCTCTTTCTCTCTCTTATCTCTCTCCTTTGAGAACAGATGACTTTCTGCAACTCAAAAATTTTCAGATAAAGCGGTTCTCAGGATATACTTCTTGTTCAACTCTCTCTCTCTCTCTCTCTCTCTCTCTCTCTCTCTCTATGCAGAAAAATCACACAAGAGAAGGAGAGAGAAGCTGTTTTTGTTATTTAGAAAAACCATTATTCTAGAGCTATGGCTTCCTTGTCTAGCCCTCTTATTGTATTGTGTGAAATGACCAAAAAGTCTTCCTCTGTGTTGATCTTTTACCATCCACAATTTGACATTTTCATGCAGACTTACACGTAGATCCCAGGGCGGCTCTGTCTATTGGATCCTTACTTAGCCTTTTTTTTTTTTTCTGCCCGACCTTATTTCATTTTCCTCTTTCCTTTCCAAATTACTATAAAAGTTAAAAATAACTCTATTTTTTATTTTATTTTCTCCTTATTTCATATATATATTTATATACAAAACCATTTTGTGGGAAATTTTTAGTTTGAAATCCTTTGTCAACTTGGAGAGATAATATTCACTCTTAACGATTTCAAAGTAGATATTAATTCCTATTGTCTTCTTAACCAAGCCGAGGTAGCTATAGTAGATAATGAAATTCCTCAATTTTGAAGATAATTTTATGACAAGTTGAATCTTATAAATCCTTTTCATATAGAATATACACACAAAGAATAATCAGTCGTAGCAAACTAACTTGCATACGTGTTCAGTTATCTCTCTCTAAGTCGGATGGTTCAAAGACTTCTATTTTATCCTCTCTTTTTTTCGCAACTTGTACAAAATTGACTTCCAAAATATAATTATATTGAAATGTTATAGTTTAATTACTAGTTTATATTACTATATTTTCATATGTAGTTAACTAATTTTTTTATTATGTAACAGATCTATATTTCATGTATCAACAATATAATTATTTTTTATCAATAATACATAAAATATTATTTCAGTAAAAATTAGATTTGGTCTCATTGAAAGGTGTTATATGGAAAAAAAAAATTATGCAAAAATATCTTCTTTTTTTTTAACCAAAAAGTCCAGGCAAATCTCAATCATCTTATAAGAAAAGTTAAAGAACGTATTGACTCTGGCAATAGTTCGCTATGTGAAGGCCATCAAGTATCGTTCTTGGCAAATTAGGACTAATTGTTCAAGCTTATAATATGATATTTTAATGCTAAAACTCTATCCCATTTGGTTGTCCTTATTAAAAGATACATACACCCCACAAAAGTCAATACCTCTTGAAACTCTTATGCGATGAGATTTTAATTGTTCTCAACAGTCTTGAGCCTTGTTGTTGAATATGTTGCTGGCAGAACTCTTCAAAATGTCTAACATTAGTTTATATTCATTTATATATGTACTTTGATTTTTATTGTTGATCTAACTTGACAATAAATTAAATAGCAAAAGGGCAAAATGCTTTCACCTGGAGAACACGTGCATTGACCCCACAAAACTTATACGAATACGAGTTGGAGTTGGGGGACATGAATCTGTGAGATGCCCCCACCTCGTATTAAATCTGGATGTAAAAAATGAAGGGTTCACATTGAATAGGCTGGATCGATACCCCGATTTAAATTGTGGATCGCGGTTGTAATAATGTGAATATGACAGACTTCGTAATTGTATTACATTATAATTGTGATTTTTTTTTCTTTTAAATTATAGATGTTGTGGTGAATTGTGATCACAAAACTATAATGTTGCGTATTGTTGTAGTTGCAACACCAACAATCCACATTGATAAGATTTTTTAACAAAATAAAAGTCAAAATTTTTAATGTTTTATTTGTAAATAGATTTTATTTAATATGATATTATATTAAGTTGAATTAAAAAAATTAATGTCAAATAATATAAATTAATGGTTATATACATTTTATCACATTTTGTGTGTAAAAAATAAAATTTCACAATCGAATGTCCATAATCATTAGTTTTACTTCTGCAATATCCGCAGCCACAAAAAATACATCATAATCATAACTTTGATCACAATTATGTAGGACACGCCAACCAACACTTACGGAGGAGTGAATTCAATGTTTTCAAAACTTTTATGATTTTTAAAATTCTCTTTAAAAATATTTTGATTTTGAAAAGTTATGAGATAGTTTTAATGTAAAAAAAAAAAAAAAAACTTAAGATAGTTTAATGAATATGTTTACACACAAAATATAATAAATCAAAGCATTTATGTAAAACAACTCATTCAATTATATATAGATAAAGGGTCAATAAACACATATATAGAAGGATATTACTTTTTCATGTATACCAATATTTAGGCAACAACATAAATAATAAAGTGTAAAATATTTAACAAATTTCAACAATAAAAATAAAACATGCCAAATACTCAATCATCAACATTAAGGAACCAAAAAGATCAATAATTTTCAAGCAATTAAAAAAACATAGTCTTAGATAAACAATATTAATAAGAGTAAAATAAACAACACAATATAAATTATTAGAAAATAAAGAGAGTAGAGGAAGAAAAATTAAACACAAAATTTATAGTGGTTCTTCCTTGAAATATCGTCTTCAAAGCATACACCTACTCAACAGCTTAAATCAATCTTGAATGCACTAAAATTTGTCCTTCCAAATTTAACACAAGTATAAAGAAAAGCCTTTATAGCGATTACTTAATCACAATCAATAAATCTTTTGAGAAACCCACTTAAAGAAGAAAAATAGAAGAGTTTTCCCACTTTTATTAATTTAGGGTTAGCTAGCCCTGGAATACCCAAAAAAATTTAGATGAAATGAAATCACAGGAACTCAGAAGTTCATATTACAAATTAAAACTATATAAGTATAAATTCATTCAAATCTAACTCAAATTGAATAAATCAAGTAAAAAATTAAAGCATAAATAAAATTGGTAATAGTTGCCTGAGAAAAATTAGGATTTTGCAATACAGAAGTATGAGAAATGAATATTTATAATAAGTAAGAACAACACACAGTAAAATGATTATTATTTCAAAAATTATATTCTGCAATCAGAATCTTGAATTCAAAATTTGAATTGCAATTAGAATTATGAAAAGTCAGTTCAAAATCTTACAATTCGAATTATAAAAATATAATATAAATACCAATTGAGTCACCTTAAAATACAAATTCTCTACCACCCTTGAGTCAATTGCAATTAGAATTGCAAAAATTAGTTTAAAGTCCGATTTGAATTTCCAATTTTTAGAAACTTTCTTGCACTTGTTCTGTAACTACAATCAAAATCGCGAACAAAGTTTAAGAGTGTCAATTTAAATTGTAGAATCAGATTTTCATTTTAAAATAGTTGTTTTGAAATAATTTTTTTTAATTCATTTCAAATCTTTTCAAAGCAATTATTTCAATCAAAAAGTATAATTCAAAGTATAAAAATTCAGCAAATCATTTAAGAACATTTAGATATGCTTTTGGAAAAAAAAATTACAAGTTCTTATAAAAACGCGAGGTAAATACTTTCAAAATTAGTTTTAATTGAGCTAAATTCAAATAAAATCCAAACTTTTACACATTTCAAATGCTAAGCGTATGCTAAATTTTCATTAACAAATTTAAGGTATCTTAAAAAAACATGATTGAACTAGCTAAGAATTTATAAAATATATTTAAACTTTATATCATGAAAAAAAATTCTATTTTACAAGTAAAGTATAAGCTTAAAAGAAAATATTATATCCAATGAAGTATTTAGGTTTTTTTAATACTTCAAATCTTCTAAAGTTTCAATGTTCTAATTCTTTAATATTTGATGCACATCTCCTTTCTTTATTTTTTTTCTTAAGTTAAGCATGATAAGAACTTTCATTTGTTGACTCTAAAGCTCGCTTTTCTTTCTATTAAATTTTCTATGTAAAATACATAAATTTTGTAAGCAATGGTAATTCCAATATACTATTTAAGGATATAGATAAGCATGATTTATATACACAAAATAAAACAAGTTATTAAATGAATATGCAATATCATCATATCATATGTATTTATCAATCATATCATAACATGTCTATTAAACTTGTATATGATATAATATAAAACATATTGTATATAATACAATACTTAGCACAAGACCTTGTATAACTATTGTAACACTTATGTGTCATCAACAAAACTCATCATATGAGGCTAACAATTTGCAATTCAGAACCTTGGCCAGATAATTTTCTTCAATTGTTGAATTGAGCAATGTCCAGATAACTTCTTTTTTTTTTCCCTTTTGAGGCTTGCTGCTAATCTAATTTTGTGTGATGTCAATCTCAAATCCAGCTATTTAATTAAGTGTAAATTTAAAAAATAGATAAATATTTATGAATAGTGTTGAGTTGCACAACTAAAGAAGAGATGGTAAGTCACCTTCTCGCTCACTGGTATGATTGAATAAAGCTTTAAATTTAATTGACATTGGTTATTCGACAAAATTGATAAATTTCCAAGAAACTCCCATTTCAAAATTTTAAAATTTTTTCATATTTGTTACTAAATCCAGTTCAATAGTTCATACAACTCAAATACAATTTTATTTTCCAGAATTTTCTATCACTACAAGAAAATGTCGATATTCCAACGGAAAAAATTCGTTGGAATTATAGCTAAATCCGTTGGAATTTGGGACTCCAACGGAAATTCCAACGGATTTAGTTCCGTTAGAAAACCTATCATT
>JANHAO010019948.1:0-13021 GCA_026873985.1 Saraca asoca
ACTTCAAATAATTAAGCATTCGAGAAAATATCATGCTATCAAGCCAATTCACAAATATAAGACATTTTACTCATGTCAAAGTATCCAATATTGGAACAAGTCATCAAATATCCTAAAGTGCATAATTTCATCATAATAATTCATTTCCATATATACAACATACAATATAATTTTCAAAGTAGGCTAGCATTCATGAAAAATCAAATTATTCAATAAAAACCTAAATGTTACATATACAAAATAAATATTTCAATATAGGATTTTTTTATAAGGAGTAGGATCATCTACTCACATTAAAAGCTTCTTAACTAACTAGTTTACAAAGGAAGGATCATGATGTTTAAAATCACCTAACTAGGAAATTTTAAT
Organism: Saraca asoca; assembly: GCA_026873985.1. Taxonomy (NCBI): domain Eukaryota; kingdom Viridiplantae; phylum Streptophyta; class Magnoliopsida; order Fabales; family Fabaceae; genus Saraca; species Saraca asoca. Next base: position 370 of record JANHAO010019948.1, read on the forward strand.
GATCCGGCTTGGAGAATCTGCTGGAGCTCAAATTTTTTATGTTCATAGGCTTACTTCTTCAATAGGAACTTTATTAAAATAAAACAACAAGAAAATTTAAAATTTCTTTCAGCTAGTACAATAAGGGTTTCATGACAAATTTCTTGGAAATTAGCTATAAGGTTGCTATAAAATAAATCTAATCCTTTAGGAATACTCACTAGACTCCAAAGTGTCAGTAGCCAGCTCGGCTGAAGTTTGGATGCCACTTATGAGCCTATGGAAGTTGTTGGCCAAACCTCGCCTGAAGAAAAAGAAGAAAGTTGTTGGCTGGTTGTGAGTTGGTCCAAGGAGAAAGGAGAGTTGTCATAGAAGGGAGAGGGTGATAAGTGGTAGCTGGAGCTCACCGAAGGTTGCTGGACACCAAGCAGCAGCATGGGAGGAAGAAGAACGTAGGAGCCGAATACGCTTTGCAAATGAGGAAAATGGCGGAGATGAAGAGAGGACGTTATGCAGTGCCAAAGCTCGTTGGAACTATTGAATGGAGGCACCAGAGTACCATTGCCAACGGATGGACGAAGACACCGGATAGAGAAGCAGAGAGAAGCTTTGAGAAAAACTGATTGGGTTGGAGGGAGAAGCTGGCCTAGGAAGAAATTTATACAAAAAAAGAAATGAGGCAAATTACGTTTTGATCCCGTGACTTTCCATTGACTTTAAATAGGTCATTCTAAAAAATAAGAAATTGCATTATGACCCCAACGTAATTTAAACTTTTTCCCTTTGGTCCTTCAGTAACATTTTTTTTTAGGTATTATAGTTCGGTACCCAATCTGTGCTTCGTATGTACTTTCCTTTTACTTTTATCCTTGTTGTTTGACTCCACCTTCCTAACCTTCATGTTTATTGCTTACAAAATGCTGGTTAAAACACAAGGCGATAGAGATCCATTGTTCAAAGATGGGCATCAAACATATAGCCAAGATTCTCCAATTGCTTAGCTCGAATTAGTACCACATGTTAACGTAGCTTACGGCTCTTCCCCTTCGGATCGACTTAAGGTTGCCTCCAAGTAAGGGCAAAGAAGGTAGCTCTTCTAAGGCCTCTACCCTTTTCATTAAGAAAATTAAAGTCAAGGGCTTGGAAGAAGTTGGAACCGGTCACAGCCCATGGAAAGACAGCTTGTCGTTTGACATTGTGGATAGCTTATGGTATAAGAATGCTAATTACAATGCCTTCCTACTCAATCATTTGCTTTTTCCTATCAATAAGGATTGTATGAAAGATTTCTTGCTAGAATATAGGCCCTCACGCCTACTGAAATCTTCGGTTGCCTTGATCGTTCATTTGACTACAACTATTCTAACCATGGTACCCTCATTTACTAAGAGTGAAAGAGACTTAGTGAAAACCCCATAGTCGTGGTGGAGCTGAAAAATAATCTAGAGGCTAAGTCAAAGGAGTGGCAGATTGAGACTATAACATTTCTGTCTTGACCAATTGCGTTGCCAAGCTGATAAAGGAGCAAGTTGCCTTACTCCAAAAACTGAATGCATGGATGCCTCACATCAACGGAGCAAAAGCTTAGTAAAGGAGCTATAAGTTGAGCGGCAAACCTGGAAGGACAATAAAGTGACTTTTGAAGAAAGGCTCTAGAAAACAATAAAGGAGGCTAAAGAACTGACTTTTCCTATGATTCACTTTAGGTTTGGAGAGGCCATTCACTAATTCAACACGTCAATCCTGGTGTGACACTTAACTTGACAAAGATTGATTAGGATAAGACTTTAGATGAGATTTTGCAGGGCTCACCCAAAAATTGAATTCACCCGGGAGCCTTTAATGGCCTTTGCTTAGTCCACTTTACTGTTACTCCACTACTACTGTTGTTATTGTTGTTATACTTTTTTTATATGTACAAAACATGTTGAACGATCATATTAATGACTTTACTTTGTTTGCACACCATTTCTTCAAACTCTTTTTGTGCATTATTTGCTTATTTCCTAAATTACCCCATGTATAACACTTGTATGGGCATCCTTTTATGTAGGTCTTTCTTCAACTTTACTGGACAACTTCATTATCTTGAAACTAATGATCTTCTTGTTCGAACAAGCCTCTAACAAGGTCCTATTATGTTCTCGTTTAATCATATATTGGCATTAGAATGTTGATTGGTTTGCTTAGAAAACTTCTTCCCGAAGCACATGAGGCTGCTCAGGTATCTTCTTTTCTGAGGATCTTTAAGATTCGCTAGGGATTTTCTTTTTTAAGGTGCCTTGGAACTCGGGGGAACCATCTTCTCATCCCTGCCATTCTTCTGGACCCCTTGCGACCATTGGATCACCTAACCACCCTTTATAAAAGTCAAGTAGACTTTTGTAATGATACCACACTTTGCTCTGGCACACCTCCACTGCTTTTGGGTTGCCTCACTTTTCTTTGGTGTCCCTCTCTAGTTTTTGGAGTCTTCTTTTTACTCAGTGAGTTTACTTGTTTTGTATACTTTTAGCACTTCTCATAATTGTACTTTTTGTGACTCTATTTTTTTTTCACAAATTTATCAGAAGAAACTAGTATTTTGACTGTGTATTTTACTTTATTTATACATTATATGTCAACCCAACTTCAATATTCAAAGATAGATTTAAAGTGATCAATAAGGACCCGTACATGAACTTGATTGGGACAAAAATCCTCTTTCCTGTCATCCGTTCGGACCAAATTAATGCCTGAAGTGATTGTTATAGATGATTCTTCCCCTAACCAGGCCAAATCTCTTTCCATTCGCACCCAGGTGTTATCTTTACCTAAGCAAAAGGCTTCCATTAAGAGCCAGAAGAGTCGCTCTTCTACGGACATAGATGATTATTACTGGGCTTTTTTGTGCAACCTTTGCAAGCTTGATGATGGGAATAAGCCTTTTTTTTTTTGGTTGAGGGATCTGCTTAGACTTTATTTAGACGGAGGGATCCACTCATATTTTAATTGTCAAGGGGTTTGATTGGACTTTTGAAACACATATAGTATAATTGGCATTTTCATTTCATTGTCTTGAATATACAGTTAGACTTGTATATAGTATTTCTTCAAGTATGTTGTGTTCCATGTTTAGGATAGGGGCTTCTCTTGAATAATTTCCAAATGATAGGACCATTAAGGAGACTTTTTGGAACTCTGAATGGTCCCTTTCACATTATCACTAATTTCCTTTCAATTTATACCTTCTGTGGTTCATCTACTCTTCATAATATAAATCTCCCTTCAATTATAATAAAATTGGAAATATTTCCAATCATTAAATCATGAAACACCATCCTTTTCTATTATTCACCCATTTTTAAAATATTAATATTTTCTTAAAAAATAAATTCACAGTTATTTTGGATGTGGTGTTGCACAATTTCTAACATGTGTACAAATACATTAGGATCCCATTATAAATATGAAAAAATTACGGGGATGAATGTAAATAATAAATGTAAGGGTAAATTATTTTTATCTCTTTTAAAGTTTAAGGTAATTATAGAAGACCCCCTCGATTTTAAAAAATTAATCTGACACTCTTTGTGGAATGGTGTTAAGGAAAACAGTAAAAAGTCTTATTTGCCCTCACTTCCTTTCTCACCGAGTCTTCTTGAAGTTTCTACTTCTTTGACAACTTCTGCTCTAAAATAGTACCACTCCATTCTCTCCTCCTCTCTACTCCAATTTTGAAACAAACCTCGTTAACATTATAATTAATTAATAAATTTTTATATTAAATTATATTTATCATAATTAATTACATATATTTTAATTTTTAAGAAATTATTAATATTATAATTAATTAATTAACTTTTATATTAAATTACATTTACCATAATTAATTACATATTTCAATTTTAAAAAACATTTCGTTAACCTTAAAAGTAAGGGTGGCTATTTCCATATCTACTTACGTTAGTGTTATATTTTCTTTAATACAAATTTTTTTATATAAATTAAATTATTCATTAATAAATAAAGTAAAAATCAATATTAATAAATAATAATAATAGTCATTTTATTTTTTTAAGAAAACAAACATACTTAAAATTCCTTTATAATTTTTAATTTGATAAACTTAATTTGTTATTTAATCAAATGTGACATAAATTTCTTTTTTTTTTTAACTATCCCTTTTATTCTTAAAATTGCAAGTCTAAAAATCCTAACAAAGGTGAAGGAATGACGTGATGGAGATGGGGACCATAGGAGAAAAAATCCAGTAAAAAACACCAGGGAGGCTTAAAAAAGAGAGAGAGAGAGAGAGGGAGAGAAAGAAAGAAACCATGCGAGAAAGGCGAAATCCGGAAAACGCACGAGGAAAAAAATAAGTGACGAGGAGATCTGAGTGATAATTTGTGTATATAATTTAAGATAAAATAAATTTAATAAAATATGTTTAATTTATGTAAATTAAGTACAATAAATATACATATGTTTTAGATTATAAATTACTAAAATTGCAATATACTTAATGCACATTAAATAATTAATATAATAAAATAAGACATTAAAAATATCATAAACTGTAAAATCTAACTAAATAAAATTTTAATAATATTTAAATAATCTTAAGGTATAGATTTTTATTATAAGATATACTGAATGATTACTTGTTGGTCAAAATAAATAGAAGTTAAACCATATAAAGTATCATATGATTTGTTTAGAACACATTAAATAATTAATATAGTTAAAGAAATATTTTAAATACGTTATTATTAATCTAGAATCAAATTAAATAAAACTATCCTGTTTGATAGAATCTAAGATTTAGATTTTAAAAAATTTATATCTAATATATATTCTAGTTTTAAGTATATTATAAATACGTTATCATTAATCTAGAATCTAATTAAATAAAATTATATTGTGTTTGATAGAATCTAAGGTTTAGATTTTAAAAAATTTATGTTTAATATATATTCCAGTTTTAAGTAAGCTTTTAATATGTGTGTTTGCAATACGTTTTAAGAGCATTACTATATGTTTTGGTCTTAATTAACGAAATTTAAAGCTAAATCACATTTAATTTATTACCAAAATTACTAAAATTAAACAACTTTCTCAAGAATTCATTTAAAATATATCTAAAACTTTGCCTTTAATATGTCATTATCTTGGAAAGGAAAAAATATCAAAAAGAAAAGAAAAAGCCAACCCCTGAAATAGCGTGGCCCCACAATGGCATCTGTGGGCCCACAAAAATGTAACTGAACCTCACGTCTTGGATGGAAGGCTGACAGTAGGTTAGAGTTGTAATTTTAGTGACATAAGTAGAGGAAATAACTAATTTTTTAAAAATCAGGGGACTTACATGTAATTAGATTTCAAGTTGGGGGAGCTTGGAGTAATTTGACCTAAATGTAATATAGAGTAGCATTACAGATTTTTTTTTTTTTTTTTTACGCAGTTGCCCTTTCTTCACCGAGCCCCATAAGCAAATACACAAGTATACCTATGCATCTCCGGTCATCCAAAACCCTACAGAAAGCCTTCTCACCTTGTAACTTCATCGAGTTAAGAGAGAGTTAGGGTTACACCTTTTTCGATTTGATCATCAGTTTTGTCTTGCAGCCATGGATGCTCAGAGAGCACTGCTAGACGAACTCATGGGTTCAGGTACTTGTGTTTCGTTTTTCAAATTGGAATTTTCTTAATTATTATCAGTTTTGCTTACTATTTGTGGGGCTCTTATTGATCAATTCAGCTCGCAATTTGACGGAGGAAGAGAGGAAGGGGTACAAGGAAATCAGTTGGGACGATAAAGAAGTATGTGGATTCTATATGGTTCGATTTTGTCCTCATGATCTTTTCGTCAATACACGGAGTGATCTAGGTTTGTTGAAGTTCCATTTGTTTGCTCTTGCGTTTGTAATATCTCATGTTGATTTTTAAGAACACCTATTTTTTTGGGTTCAATTTAAGTAGAGCCAGTTGGATTAACCAATTCTGTAACATGAAATTTTAACCCTTTTCATTTGAAGGTTTAAGTGAGGTTGATTACTTAATTTATTTGAGATTTAAGAGTTAAAACTTAAAACTGGTTTGGAGGAAGGTGTTTTTGAAATCTTGGAGGCTCATCTTTCATGTGATAATTGCCATGGTTTGGTGCTTTCCAGGTTCTAATTAATTCTTTATTGGGTTAATTTTCTGCAGGCCCTTGCCCCAGAATACATGACCAAAAGTTGAAAGAAAGGTGAATAAGGAATAGAATATCATTTATAATTTAGTCTTTTGTAAAGAATGGTATGCCATTTTTCTTTTTATGAAGGGCTTTGTTGTTTGGTCTTCCTGCTGCAATTAGTAATGTACAAATCAGGCTTTCAGACATATTTGCAATTGTTCAACTTGTTGGAACCTCTTACTTTATACTTTATTCACTGAAAAGAAAAGGGCGCTAACATCTATGCTATTAGTATTGGGAAAGTCATGAATTTTTGGGGATAAAGTTCTATGGGCATACAAAATATAGAATAAAAGTGAAGGTTTTCATCCTTGACTCTTTAAAGGATTCATTATTCTCCAGGTTTTGCTGTGAAAGTACTTCTTACTACCAATAAATAAGAAAATTACTTGCAGATTGAAATTAGATTGAATGAATTTAACATTGTACTTAAATAAATGAGAGAGTTTATTTGTGTGAAAAAAAATCTTGTTAGGATTTAGTAAATACAAAAAATGAAACTTGTCGGATTGACATGATCATAAACCTATCATTTTACTTGCATCATTTATATTGAATTCTATGTTAATTTCAAGGCCCTGCTCCAATCAGTGCATTAGTCTATATAAATGTCCCTAGCGGATGGTGCTTCCCTGCCTAGATCTGATATCTTCAAATTTTAACTGCCATGTTGAAATTTTACTTTGCTGACATTTGTCCATGTTTGATTGCTATTTATGTCTACAAATTATAGAGCAAGCATAGCACATTGCTTTGAGATTCTCTGGAAATTATATCTTTATAATTTTGACGGGATTTCACTATGCTGTGACTTCAGCTTTGAGAAATCCCCAAGACATGATGCATATGTGCCCAAATTTGAAGCTGAACTTGCTCAGTTTTGCGAGAAATTGGTAGGTCATATATCCTTCATCTTCCCTTCACAACCCCAAAATGAAATTATCGCCTGTACATTGATGATATTTTTTTTTCTTCTTTTTCTGGCAATTCTAAGGTGATGGACTTAGATAGAAGAGTTAGACGTGGGCGCGAACGCCTTGCTCAAGAGGTGGAACCGGCTCCTCTGCCTGCCTTGACAGGTGAAAAGTCAGAGCAGCTATCTGTGCTGGAGGAGAAAATAAAGAACCTTCTGGAACAAGTTGAATCGCTTGGTGAAGCTGGGAAGGTTGATGAAGCTGAAGCACTTATGAGAAAGGTACGTCAGAACTTTGAATCATCTTCCCTTGTCTAATGCTATTTAATATTTTATTAATTCTCATATGTGCCGAATTACAGAAAAGCTTTCGAAGTTTTACCTGTGGCAGGTCTAAACAGCAAACCTCACTCTGAGATGGGCTTGAATTTAGTGTTTATTTTTATTGATTTTCTTTACAGGTGGAGACACTTAATGCTGAGAAGGCAGCCTTAACTCAACAACCGCAAAGTGATAAGGTCTTGATGCTTGCACAGGAGAAAAAGATGGCACTATGTGAGATATGTGGTTCTTTTCTTGTGGCAAATGATGCTGCAGAGAGAACCCAGTCTCATGTCACTGGAAAGCAGCATGTTGGTTATGGCATGGTCCGTGATTTTATAAACGAATACAAGGTGAACATCTTTTCATAACTACCTTATGCTCTGAAGTTTACATAATTGTCTTTTGATTGTAGAATTATATCTTTTCCAGGCTGCTAAGGAGAAGACAAGGGAGGAAGAAAGATTAGCTCGGGAGAAAGAAGTGGAAGAGCGTAGGAAACAGAGAGAGAAGGAGTATGAGAGAAGGCGGCAGAGTGATTCCAGTGATAGGGATAGGCATCGGGACAAAGATCGAGACAGGGAGCGGGATAGTTACAGGGACAGAGATTGGGACCGTGAAAGGTCACGTGAGTGGGATAGTAGAGGTAGTCGAGGTGGAGGAAAGGGAATGGATTCGAGGTTGAGAAATGGAAGAGATGGAGGCAGAGATAGGTATCGTGATCGGAGCAGGTCACGCTCCCCTGTTAGGCATAGCTACAGAAGGTCGTCTTGAAGTCCCCAGTTTGCCCAAATTAGCAAATTTTCTTGATACATGTCTGGATTTGAATTTAAATGAGGTAGACCTTAATATCTCAAGACTTCTATTAATATATGCATTTGGGGTCTTAAGTTTTCTCATCATCAAAGGTGAATTTTTTTCCCCATCTCAGAGCTTTGTTGAGACTGTACAATCTCCCTTTCGTCGATAGTATTTGTGGAGAAAAAGGGTTGAGGTAGGTCTATCGTTGTGATGATTCTCCTTATAATCCAATTTGTGCTTTGATTCAAGTTATTTTTTCTTCCCAAATGTTATGAATCTCTCAGCTCCCGCCATTGTTGGAATTGATTCAGTTTATTACTGTATCTTTACAAAAAGAAAATTATAAGATGTTGGATGCAAAAATACGTGCATGATTGTCATTGCTGCTGAGAGGGATGGTTTTCTCTTGTTTTGAGGTAACATGCAAATCTTATTTCCCTACAAGGAATAGATTGATATTGTCTCATCACAGATATTTCTATTGTTTTTATCTTCTTTTTACTTTCACTTCCTAAGGTGATATAGACCAACATATTGCTCAACAATGCTGCGTATTCTGGGTTTGTGTTTGCCATTGACCTACATTGCAAGGATACCAATTTAGAAGATATAGGTAACCTTACTGCAACTGTTCATAGTTGTCTCCGAAACCACTACATCATATCTATTATCCATTTGATGTTTTTTCACTCCTACTATATGATTCATAAACTAGAAATTTATTCCTCCGCTTATCCTTCTTTGTGGAGATGGAAGTGCATGTAGTCTATCCATAAGTCAGCAGTTATCTTGACCAGTAGACGGGAAATTAAAATGGTAACCACAATGGTTGAATTATAACCTAAACGACAAAAAGGTTATTACTTGCAGAATGCTGTTTTATCTTTGCCAAGTCTTTTATCAGAGACGTCACCATTTGCATGAAAATCGATTAGGGCACACAGTTGCGGGGGTCTTTCTTTTGTGAACAAGCACAAAATCTACCATTGTTAGGTACTTGAAGGTAACTGGCTCTCTTATCCGGAGAATAGTGTCTAATTTAGTGTGACTGGAACACAAATGTCCTTGTAATCTTTTGACTGTTAAGCTGCTTCTGGAAAGTCACATGTGCAGGGAAGTTAACTTAGTGCATGCTGCTTTTTGTCAGAAGAAACAACGCAAAAGGAAAACTAAGCGTATACTTTTGATAGAGGGAGAAGATTAGTAGAATTCTTACATAAATTAGCCTAAATGGTTGTAAAGATCAACTAATATTAATGTGAAGCTCTGGAGCAGTAACTGTCCTTAGAAGGCCGTACCTTGCTTGACTTTTATTTTTCTTCTTGTTCCTTTTTCTTTATGTAGTTGATGTCTGGAAATATGATATATCCTTTTCATACTCAGAGGTTGATTGTTTAGTTGATAGAAAAATACGTGAAAAATATGTTTTTTTGGAAAGTAGCATGACAGTGTTATTTGGTTAGTCACTAACTAACAAAATGAAGAAAGTATAATTTTTTGAGAAGTTTTACTTTTACAAAATATGGTAAGTTGTTTATTTACCTTTGCTTAGGATAAAAGAACCTTTCTTAGGAATTTTTAATTCTCATAGTGAATCAAATAATTTTGAAAATTTTTCAGTAGATTTACAAAGGAAACTTATTAAGTTTATGTTGGAATTACTTCCTGTGTCAATCAATAGATTCCTTGTAATATGGTGCTATCTATTGAAACAATAGGTAAAGTGCAAGAGTTTCTGAAAAAAGTTCAATCTCTCTGATGATTATATTAAAATTAGGATTAATTATTCTTAAACTTTTGTTTTTAATTGAAAATTAATAGATTTTAAAATTTAATTGAATAAGAATGAATGACCTTTTCTAATCAGATGGTTAAAAATGGTTGTTGTTTAAAAGGTCTTTAACCTCTTTTTTAATTGTTACTTAACCAATGACATAATTTTCTTTAATAAAAATAATAACACATCAACAGATGACATCCCCTAGTTGACTTAGTACATGGGTGTCTAAAATTTTAGAACTAAATTTTTGGTACAAAAAATGCCCTTTTTGCATATTTTTTATAATTATTTTTTTTCTATCTTCTTTATCAAGCATTGAAGATATATATATATATATATATATATATAAAGGTTGTGTTTGTGCGTATAATTTAGCCTTAAATAATTTTCAGTGTCAAGATGAAATAAATTGGTTTAATTATGTAAGGTTACCCACAAGTGAAGATTGCCTCTAAGTGATTCTAGCTCATCTCTAAATCTAAATTGCGGGTCTATGGTTAGTGTTTCAAAAGTTAAATTGGAGTGGTTGGTTCAACCGTGGAGTAATCATAATTGTAGTTCGGTTCAATTGTAAATTAATTATAGTTTTAGTTTGATTAAATTGCTTGGTTTATTAGATTTAATAATTTTTTAATTGGTTGAATCATGGGTTTTGATTTGTTGTTTGGCTTACTTTTTAAAATATTGCCTATTATGGGGTTTACTAGTGATTTTGTGCTTAATTTAGATTAGATGAATGAACACAAATTGAACTAGCATTTCTCATAGGTAGAAATTGTAGGATTTTCATTGCATATGTGATTTCACGCTTGCACTTTAAAAATAAGTTGCGTACATAATACTTGTTAGACTTTGAGATTCATGGGACACTTACATTTGTATTAACATTTTTAGTAACTAAATATAATTTTAATATTTTACACTTGGTGTGCTTGTAACTTTAGATTCTGTTATGTGGTTGTGCCACGTGTCGCTAAGGGTGTACAAAAATTGAGTTTAAGCCAATAAACCTAATTAAATCCAACCCATTTGGTTAAATTGGGTTGATTTCCTTGAAAGATTTGGTTTAGGGTTGATGTCATCCAATTTTACTATTTTATATAAATTTTTATATCTGTGTAAGATATTTAATTGCAAACATATTACTTAATAAATATGAAAAATCCTTTAGATCAAGTAATATTTGATGTTTCTTAAAAGACTTTACCATCTTCAATATCAGTTATTTGTGTGTGAGTCTAGTGATTATGTTATTCCTATTGTTATAAAAAAAAATAACTTAGCAAATTATACTTAGATTATTTTATTTATTAAAATTGACAATTTCTTTATAGTTTTAAAATATACCTCTAATATTCACAAAATTATAAAACTATTAGAGAAAATGGTATAAAGATAATTTTACAAGTTAAATATTATCAAACTCGATCAATTGAGTTTCATATTCAGTTCGAGGTTAATTGAGTTTCACATGTTTATCGGGTTAGGATTAGTAAGGTTTTGCATAAATCGGAGTTGGGTCGGAATTATAAAACCAATTTATAATCACATTGGTGTAGGGTACGTCGAACGTCCAATATGTGCACATTGCTCGTGTCAACTCCTTATTGTGAAGACTTTTGCGAGTGAAATTCTTGTATCAATACAAGGTTAAAATAAATTTTTATTTTCTTAGTTTATTTTAATTTATAATAATTGTCTTTATTTTTTTTCTTTTGAAATGCTTGTATTAATAAAAAGGATAAATCAAACTTTTAATTGATATAATTTGTTTCAATTTGTAATTTTATTTTAGTATTTTTTAATTATAATTCAATTTTTAGAATTTATTTTCATTTATAATTAGTTTACTACACACATTAATTAGAAATTTTTGTTTACAATCATCCGATATTACTAATATTTGTAGATTTATACGATTATATCATGATAAAACAATGAAAAATTACTCATTGAAATGACAAATTATTTAAATTTTAAAAAAATATTCTGATAGATACAATAAAATTAAATTAACTAGAATTAAAAAAATGCATGATTTAAATTATGATTTTTTATTTTCTTAGTGATTTTCATGACTTTGGTTTTATTTTATTAATTTCTATGTTATAATATAATGTTACAAATTGACAAATCTTTATTAATATTATAATTACAAACATCAATATTTACATTAAGGGAAAAATATATTTTGTCTACCTACAGTTTTGTCTTATCTAAATTTACTGTCCTATGATTTTGAAAGTGACGTTTTTACCCCATGTGATTTTTTTCGTTAACAATTTAACGTATCTATACTTACATTCTATTTATTTTTGACAGAATTAAAGCAAGCCTAGCATGGGACCCATTACTTCACATCTGACCCGCCATTTGCATATGAAAAAGCCAAATTTTCTAACCTTTTTCCATAGAAAACCATAACACTATTGGATGGCGTTTAATTAAGTGGAATGAATAGCAGGGGAAATGGAAAGAGGAAAGGAAGTGGGAATGGAAAGGAGAATGGAAGTTCATTACTTTGTTTGATATGTCACCGGAATGATTGAGGTAATATGTACTGTTTAGTATGAGAATAAATTAAAAGAATGGAAAGAGAGTGTAAATAGAAAGATTAAATTATCTTTAATAAATTAAATAT
>JANHAO010019949.1:0-13027 GCA_026873985.1 Saraca asoca
CAAAAACAAAGTTAGTTGCAAATGGTAAGAGTTTTAAAATTCATTTTCTAAGATTTTGTTTTTCAATATTAAATTTGTTTTTCAATATCAGATTTGTTTTTTAATATTAAATTTATTTTTCAACATCAAAATAAACATATAGCTTAGAGATATCCATTCTAAGGCTAACAACCTCTCTAAGGCTAACAAGACTAAAGATTCTATCGATGCTGTGTCAGACTGAGTCATCAATGAGGACATCGATATTTTCAAGTGGGGGAGAATGTCACAATTCGAGACTTAGGACCCAAATTTACCAAGGCAAATGTGCTCAGATTTAGATGAAACTAGCACAAAAATCAAGCATGAAGAGAAGATCATGTGACGTGAATTTGGTGGAAAATGCTCATGTAGATTATTTTTTTAATTTTTCCCCATTTTGAGGGCGTTTATGTAATTTTGACTAAGATAACTTGTCTAGTACGAGTAGGAAAATACATGGCTATGATCTTTAGATTTTTATCTTCGCGTCGATATATTATGGTGCTTTAGAACCCTTAGAAGTTGTGAGAAAAGTCCTTATGTTAACTGGGAAAAAGTATGTTTGCTCTTGCCATTAGGAATTTGGCTTAAAATGCTTTTTAAGGGGGGAAGGGTTAGATGACCTAAGGTGGGCACTGAGACTCTTGTCTAGGGGATCGAGTGTATGGCCATAGCCTCCCCTACACGCTCGAGAGTCTGTAATCGAGGCTTTTACATATGAATAAAAGAAGTAGCCTCTCTTCAATTAAATATTATCTTATAGAATTTCTTTACTTTTGGCCGTATTCATCCGTATTGTTCGAATTGCATAAACACATCTTAAATGTCTATGTAAATGACTTAATTGCCTTTTTATGTGATTTGGTTGCTATGTGCTCTATGTGATTTGTTGCTTATGGTTAACTCAATGTGCTATGAAATTGTGGGTGTTGCCCGTTATTTTTGAAATTTAGATGGTGTGTGATCGATTGGCTGACTTATTTTTAGGTACTAAGTGATTAAGTGTCGAGCAAAGAGTTGTAAAGAGTCTAAACACCACACGTTATGCTAAGGGAGCTTTCGGACCGTGACACCTGGCACTCCTTAATAGAATGGAGTTGCAACAAGGAGCAACCGTACCCTTCTGGACATGGTAAGATGTATGCTTAGACATTGTAGCCTTCTGGAATTCTTGTGGGGAAATGTATTGAAAACCGCTGCTTATATTTTGAATCATGTTCCAAGTAAGTCTATACTAAGAACTCCTTATGAGTTTTTGACTGGTAAGAAGCCTAGTTTGAAGCATTTTTGCATTTGAGGTTGTAAGGTAGAGGTGAGACTGTATAACTCACAGTTGAGGAAACTTGATCCAAGATCTGTTAATGGATTTTTTATTGGTTACTGCACTAATTCAACGGTTCAAGATTTTATTGCCCTTATCATACTGATAGAGTTATTAAGTTTGATCGGGCTATCTATCAGGAACCACTCATTATTGAATTTAGGGAGGAGCATATTGTTGTTTCGACGCCTAATGTCCCTATTTTAGAAACAATGGCTTCTCCATTGATCTGTAATGATATTGTTGATCTTGTTAATGATACTGATATCACTTAACAAGTTGAGAATAATGTACTAGACCTAGATGTTGTTGTAGCTCCACCTAGAAGATATGAGAGAGTTCCCAAATCTACAAAGTCTTCTAAATTCAAAGATTATTTTGTATTCTTGCAGAAGCATGAATTTAATTAAGTAGGGGACTCTAATCCTATTTCCTTGCTTAAGGTTGTGTCTGGTTTTGATAGCTCACAGTGGTTGGTTACATGGAGGATGAATTGGCTTCTATGAGGAAGGATGATGTTTGGGAATTGGTGGAGTTACCTACAGGCTGCAAAACTATAGGTTGTAAATGGGTCTTTAAGACCAAGCATGATGCAAAAGGGAAAATTGAAAGATATAGGGCCAGACTTATGGCTAAGGGATATAATCAGAGGGAAGGCATTGATTATAAGGAGACTTTCTCTCCAGTATCCACAAAAGACTCCTTTCAAGTTGTGATGGCATTGCTTGCTCATTTTGATTTGGAGCTCCTTCAAATGGATGTTAAAACTACTTTCCTGAACGGTGATTTATATAAGGATGTGTACATGGATCAACTTGATGACTTCGCTAAAAATGGCCAGAAATATATGGTGTGTAAATTGAGAAGATCCATTTATGGACTAAAACAGGCCTTCAAGCAATGGTATCTAAAATTTGACAATGTTATTTGCTCTTTTGGTTTTAAAGAAAATGTAGTTGATTAATACATTTACCTAAAGAATAGTGGGAGTAAATTCATTGTCCTTGAGTTATATGTTGATGATATTCTTTTGACTAGTAATGATATAAATCTCTTGTTTGAGACCAAGCAAATGTTGACAACACATTTTGATATGAAAGATTTTGGCGATGCCTCTTTTGTATTGGGTATTGAGATTCACCGCGATAGATCACGTGGTATGCTTAGCTTGTCTCAAAAGGGCTATATTGAAAGAATTATGAATAGCTTCAATATGAAGTCCTGCAATCCTTGCACTGCACCTATTTAAAAGGGTGAGAGACTCGCTAAAACCTAGTGTCCATAGAATGACAAAGAAATTGCAAATATGGAGAAGGTCCTATATGCTTTCACTATTGGTAGCCTTATGTATGCTCAAGTTTATATACATCCTGATATTGCTTTTGTTGTTAGTGTACTTGGGAGATACTTGAGCAAACCTGGTGTGGCTTATTGGCAAGCTGCAAAATGAGTCATGAGATACATACAGGGTACCAAAGACTACATGCTCACTTATAGGAGATCAGATCACCTTGAGATAGTAGGCTATTCTAACTCTGACTATGGTAGTTGCCCAGATGATCATAAGTCCACATCAGGGTATATATTCATGTTGGTAGGAGGAGTTGTATCATGGAAAAGTGCCAAGCAGACACTTACAGCTACTTCGACCATGGAAGCAGAGTATATAGCATGTTACAAATCTACTTGTTAGGTAATATGGTTAAGGAATTTGAATGCAGAATTTCAGGTTGTGGAGAGTATTTCTAGGCCTCTGACCATATATTGTGATAACTCTGCTATGGTGTACTTCTCTCAAAACAACAGGAGCTTTAAGCGCTCAAAGCACTTTGATACAAAGTACATGTTTGTTAGAGAGAAGATTTAGGAGTTCCAAACTCATGTCCAGCATATCCCTACAAAACTCATATTAGCAGATCCCTTAACTAAAGGCTTAACTGTCAAAATCTTTGTTGATCATGTAACCCAAATGGGTTTAGTGAGATCTTTTGATATTTTGGATTAGTGGGAGTCTGTGTTATTAATTTATGGCAATATTATATTTTATCATTATGTCTCGAGACTTGTAATTCACATTTTGAATAAATATGTTGCTATTTTGTGATTGCCATATATTGTTGTTATTTCTGTTATTATACTGCGCAGTTTTGTGTTATGGCATATTATAGAGGCATTTTGGACCCAGTCTCATTTTGTACTGAGATATATCATTGTGAATTTCTTTTTAACGTATCCACACTCATATTGGGTCATTGGATTATAAGTGTCTTACATGTATGAAATCATTACTCTCTCCTTCGAGTATGATTTTCTACATTGTTGAGATGCTCATAAATCTATATTGGACCATTGGACTATTGTGTTAGGTTACAGGATCATAGGTATCTTGCATGCATGATATCAATACTCCTTCGAGTATTATTTTTTGCATCGTTGAGGTGCTTATGAACCTATTTTAGACCATTTTAGATGAGAGTGCTGATTCAATTTAACATCTTGTTGTGGCCACATATTGTTAATTAATTTGGAGTTTTTTTTATTATTGAATTATGTAGTCCAAGTGGGAGAATGTTAGATTTTTTGTTTTATATGGACTGATATAATTCAATAATATATATATATTTTATATCTTATTCATAAAATTTAGATTAATTGGATGTCAAATCATTTAGAGCATATTGTAAATTTAATTAAGTCCAAGTAGTTGTGATCAATATTGTTAGACTTATTATTAGCACTGTTTATGAGTAGATATGATTGGTCCTATATGTGGATTTATTATGATGGATAGGCTTGACTGATCTCAATATATGTACAGGGAGAGACACTTATTCCTTTCCATGACTCAGGGTACAGTTGTCCCATTTAAATTGTATAGAGGAATCTAACGTAAAATAGACATAATTTCTCTTCGTATATCGTTGGACTTAGGATCAAAGATAGTGTCATCATCTTCTACATTTTCAGGCATTTCGAAAATTCAAATCCTTATGTGTCATCATCTTCTACATTTTCAGGTATTTCAAAAATTCAAATTCTTAGATTAATTATTTATTATTGCATGCCATACTTGAGATTAGGAAAGTCTTGCATGAATTCTAAAATCTCTATCAATTTCTGGTTTCGTCGTTAAGCAAGAGCCAAGTGTTATGGAAGACGATAAGATACCTGCGGGAGATAAGCTGCTAGAAACATTGCAGGGGAGTGTATGGGTTGATGAACATGTTTTCTTGGCAGCTACTGAAGCTGTTAACACAGCAATGTGCAATCTGCTAATTAAAAAACAATACTCTGAAGAGAAAAGAGAAACTAGGAAGAGTACCAGAAATGATGGGAAACTAAAACACCGACAATATAGCTGGTTTCTTTAGTTTTTTTTTTTTTCCCCCTTTCTTTGTTTACTGTTATACGGAGCCGCTATTGATTTGGCTGATCCACAGTTTTCTTAGGTTGTGTTTGTGATTTAGATACCGTGTTAATACGTTTTTCTGTAATTTGAGCAGACTTGCGTCAGTTGTCACCAACGATTTTCATTGATTGATATTATTGCTGACTAAGTATTCTGATGGAATATTTGGTATAGACTATAGACTATGGAATTGGAATTAAGCACATTTTGACATATAGATTACCTAACCTGTATCTATATAGAATTGAACAAAGCTGCACCCTTCACCCAGCCGAAACCAAACCAAAATGACGGTAGTCAGTAGCGTCTGAAGCTGGTTGAAGTTGGGATTAGGTGCCGTTGGCAGAGCCCAAGACGAAATAGCTACATAACCTCGTCCAGTATCCTTGTTTACCTACGGATTTGTAAAGATATTCCAGCTTATATGTAAAAGATATTCCAAGCTTATTTAACTTTATTTTCAATTTTTCCAACAATAAGATATTTTGAAAAAAAAAAAAAAAAAAAACCATTGATAACTCGTCTTCAACATCTATTTATTGTGCCTTGAAACGAAGAAAGCTATTGAAAGTTTAAAATGGTGAATAAAGCTTCAATAGGACCAATGGGCCACTCAGACACGAGCTGGCCCAAGAGGCGGGCCCTGGAGAGCAGGATAATTAGTGTAGGGCCCACTTAAGGTGATAAGGAGGGTAGGTGTACTTTACGTGCGAGTTAAAAGTGGGACCTACGAGGTATTGTGGAGTGTACGTCTCTAATGCTGCGGTGGAGCCGAGTAGGACACTGATGAGAAGGGAAAAATAATTATATATTTCCATCAAGTATATTTTTATTCTCACGTAAGAATAAAAACTCAACTGTAATTTTTCGAATACATTAAAAATTTAATTATATATTTTAAGATTGAAAGATTGACATTTAAAAATTATAACTAATTTTTTTTATCAGGTCGTAAAGAGACAAATAAAATTGAAGTACTGACTATTTCTTACGGAGAGGAGGAGAATGCCCGTTGGTTTCATATGGACCCCACCTCCTCAGTTGGTCCTCTCTCTCTCTCTCTCTTTTTTGGTTAAATTTCCATTTTATGATCCCACATTTTCTGTTTAAGCAGATGACCCACCTACCAAGCCTCTTATCCATTACACAAACTATAAACCATGGATTGGAATTTAGAAGCACATTTGAAAACTGGTGATGTGTGTTAAAAGGGTTAAATTTCAACTAAAGGACATTATCTGGCTTCTTTGGCACTGACCAGTTGCCACAAATTCAGAGGCTTAAGTGAGTGAGACGTCAGTCAAGGCGTTGCATGGATCCTGATAGAGTTTTGCTTCACAACATATTTGAAAAAGTTGCTTGTTATTACGAAAATACTTTGAAGTTTTACGTAAATTTGGCAAGTTTTAAAAGTTACAAATGTTTAGGGTGCCAGGTTGCAAGTTTTTCATAAAATATTGTAATTTTTTTTTAATAAAATCTTTCATTTTTTTTTTATAAAAAACTATAACTGTTACAATTATAGTTACAATATAAAATATATGAAAATTTATGAAAAAATTATAAAATTTTATAAAAAAATATTTGTAAAAATATATAAATTTTTTTTCGAGTAACAGAAGGATATCCTTAGAATTTATTATATATACGTCCATATCATACTAAAAGAAAAGAGACAGCATTGCATTAGTTGAAAGAAGAAGAAACAAAGAGCTTTCCTCAAAACTTACACTGAAATCAAGTTAAATTTGAAGAGCTATAAATACAAATCAAACAAAAATTTCTGGGGTCTACCGGTCTTCCATTACTGAGATGGATAAGAACAAGAGAAAGTTATAACTAAGAGTTAAGAGAGCCACTGAACCTCACTTCCAGTTTGATGGATATATAGATAATTTGAAAAAATCTTACATCAGCTTAACTCATGTTTATATTTACATCTTCTGTTATTGAATATAGACATTTATATTTAGTGTGAGAAAATGTAAAGCAGAACATGAATGATGGATAATGTTACTTTCACCACAAGACTGCATTCAGTTGTAGAATAATAGATTGAGAAGAAAACGTAACATTAGCAGGGTTGACTGACATAAGCATTCCCTAAACTTTGTGCTTAGAAATGTGCATTGCGAGGCATTCACTTGGATAATTGACTGAGTTTTTCTATTGCTTGTTTTAGACACTTAAGAGGATAAGAAAAGGACACACACAATTAAGTTTTATGGAGAGAAACACAGAATATAATAATGATTGAAAGATGAGAGAATCAATACGAAAGTGTTCACATTTTCATTCTCATGTCACGCACACAGCACAACTCTGCTTCTTCTCTCTTTAAAAGGCAATATCCAAACACAACTTCTTTCCCTTTTTTAAGTCCAGAGCTTCTCTCCCTTCTCTTTTTCATCTCCACACGTCTGCAGAATTTACAGAGTGAAACTTGCTCTGTTTCTATTGTGATGATGGTTTTTCTTATGGGGAAGGCAGTATCAAATTGATATACGGTTTCTCTCCGAGCAGCTGATAACAGTTATCCTGTGCATTGCAGAACTGCTGCTCTTAATCACATGGCTTTCACGTGCCACATAATCATGGGAATACACTAGATGCTTTTCTTGCCTTTATGACTTTTCCATGGAGGCTACAGAATTTGAGAGGGCATTTCAGTCTGGTTGATGGTTTCAGAATTTGGGTTTCTGTGTCACAAAATTCAGAAAAAAAAAAAAAATCCCAGTTGGTTTCTTAGAGCAGAAAAGATACCTGATTTTTTGGGTCTTGAAATTGTAAGCAACACTGCATCGATCACAATCAGACTAGTCATTTTTAGAGTCATACTCTTACGGCAATTTGGGTGAGTTTTCAATATTCTTGCATCTTATATATTTTTTCCATCCCTCTAGTATCCTTTTTTCTAGTTTTGAATCTAATTGTTTCCCTTTTCATGCCTTTTTTTTTCCAGTTCAGCAGTAAAGCCATAATCTTTTTTGTTTCTGGGATCTGAGAAGAGGAACTAATGCTGCTGAGGAACAGATCAAGAGCAATGACAAAGCCAGCTTTAATGGCTGATCACAGCTCACAGTCATCTCCAAATCAAAACTATACAAAAGCTATTCCATTACAATCATTATTTGCTTCACCAAAATTCAGAGAATTCACCACCACATGTCTCTCAGGAACAATTGAAGCCTTGAAAAGCCAAACTTCAATTATTGACACCAGAGCAATCTCAATCTCACCTTTTGGAAATCCATTCTCACATGAAATAAGCGAAACCATCATTCCAAAACTCTCCTCAGAATGCAAAAGTTCCAGAGAAAAATTGGATTCAAAAGGCATTGGCCTTGGTCTTCTGGATGCACTAAAAGATGAGGAGATTAAAGAGAATTCTGATGAACCCAGAAACGCAAAAGTGCTCTTTGGAACTCGGCTTAAACTAAAACTGCCTCCTTTTCCACCATCCACATTTTCTACAAATGAATCTCAAACATGTTCTTCAGATAATAGGATTAAAACCGGGAATTCGCTTGCATCGCCAACTGGGTCTCAAAATTCAGGGGATTTTGTTACAAATTTGCTGTCTTTGAGTGAGATGGAGCTTTCTGAGGAGTATACATGCGTCATATCCCACGGACCTAATCCAAAAACTACTCATATATTTGATAATCGCATTGTGGAGAGTTACTGTACTTTGCCAGATAATTCTGCAAACTTCCTCAGCTTCTGTTACACTTGCAAGAAGCATCTAGAACACACAAATGACATCTTTATTTACAGGTAAGGTTCATTTCCTCAGCTTTTTACATGATTTCCAGTATTCTTCAAATCATTTTTTTTTTTCTAATTGTTGTTGTTTGTTTTGCTCATTTTGTTTAACTTGATTGACAAAATATTAGGTTGATAATTTCTCTTATGTTATGCAGAGGTGAGAAAGCTTTCTGCAGTCACGAATGCAGATACCGTGAGATTGTGTTGGATGAAGATGAGAATTCGCATCATTTTTCTTGACTACGACTTTTCCTTGATTCCTTTGCTTATAGCTGCCGCAAACGGTCTGCATTTTGAGCCTCCAAAATGACAATCGAGTCAAGACTTAACTCTCTTCATGATCTGTATTGTGCGAACCAAAAATAATTCAACCAGTATTACCTTTTTCACTATTTTTCCAAGTTTTTTTCCATTTTTTTTTTTGTAAATTTTTATTTATTTATTTGATTTTATAGTGTTTGTTTTCCTCTATCCTGCAAATAGAGAGATAAGAGAGGATGTAGTGTTTATTTCAAGTAATGACTAATTTTAATTCAACTATTTTTTTTTTCATTATTTTCGGCCAAAGGATATTGGAAACTTAATTTTTTTTCTTTAATATTTTTTTGCATGATGGTTGTGGGTGGGGACTGAATAATAATTATTCTATGAAGATTCCTGCTTACCATTATTTTATGATTATCCCTAATGTTCTTGCGCCTCGATTGAGAAAAAAATCCAGCAAAGTATTATAAAACTGACATTGACAGGCAGATATAAATTTGTCAGAGGTCCTTTTCCTTATCGATTACTCAATTATCCATATATTTGAATACTAGATCACAAATTAGAAACCTTGATACGTGTAACACAGAAAATCTAAATTTTCAAACTTTTAGGTTGAAAACTGTGTATGATTAATTAAATTATTAACTATTAATGTCAAAATGCTTATCCCAACATCCGATTCCTCATCCATGACAACGATGCCAACTATTTATATGTAATGATACAAAAGAAAGGTCACGAAATTTTCCGTGCGGTGGTTAGGATTGATGGCACGCAGATTGGTTAAATTAACCATCTGTATGTACAGTAAAATTAATTATATATATATAATAAAAATAATTTATTAAATATATTTTCATGATTAAACTAATATTTTAATAAAATTTTAATAATATAATAAAATAATTTTTAAAAAATATTCTCTCAATTATATATAAGCATCAAATATATTAATTAGTATATTATTAAAAGAATGATATGTAATCATATATTTTTAATATATTAGTAATGTCAATGATATTATTGTAATCATATTATTTATATATACTTAAATTATCTTTTTGTCATGTGTTAATTAAACAATTAATTTATTGAACTTATTAGTCAAGTTTTATGAATAAATTGATTGTTCAGATATAACATTAATCGGTTTGGATTTAAAATCGTTTGTCATAATCGTTTTCTTGATTGATCTTGATTGATCTACTTAAATAGTTCATTTAGAGATTATAAATTATTTTAAATTATGTCAACTATTTATATGTGATGAAAAAAAAAGAAGTTATAAGTTCAAAAATAATTGCTTATCATTTAAATTCTCCAGAAAAGCCAAAAATAGCTGTTTCAATGTTTACTTTCTACGTAAGCCAAGGAAATTTATTACAAGCGAGGAGCTTATCTAGTTAAATAAAATTAAATAAACGTAAATAAATAACATTAGCGTGGAGCAAAGGTCATGTCTTTTGTTACATTAAAATCAGGGGAAATACGATCGATCCTCTCCGTTTGTAGTTTATGTGTATATAATTTAAGGCTACGATTATTTGAAAATCTCGGACTATCTAAATTTCTAACAAAACAAGAATTATAATATACGATAAAATTTTAATTAAACAATATATCTACTTACAATGCAATCGGATGACAATGCTTTACTTTTGCATTAAGATTTGTAAAATAATTTATTATTAGATGATAAATATATAAAAGTAGTATAATGGTGTCAGATTAAATAAGAATATTAAGAGATAGAAGAAAAGAATCACAATAATATAAATGGAGTTTTTTTTCTTATTCGTAATGACATAGAATTTTTGTTGCAATCATCTATACACGGACTTCAAAATCCAGGAGAGAATTAGAGATAAAATCAACTATAATAAATTTAACTTGCCTATAAATAAATCAAAAGGATATGATGGATATTTAGATAAATATCATATTTATAGTACTCCACATTGGATGTCTATTTTATAAATAATATGTTTCGTTAAAACCTTTACTTAGAAAAAGCCCAATGAAAAAAAAAATCTTGGTGAAGGAAAAATAATATATAATTTTTTTAATGAATAATTTGTCTTATAAAAAACCTTGGCAATAAAAATTTGGTGGAAAACATTGTCAAGGAAAAAAGAGTACAAATAAGTTTGACTTCCTCTATTGGAAATGTTACTTCAGATTTCTAAGTCTAACATAATCTAATCTTGTGAACCAAATTCTCAAATGTTGATGTAGGAAATGCCTTTGGACTGACATAATATAATAAGGTCTCAGATTAATTAGATGTCATATTAGTTGAGCTTGTTGGTATAAAGCCCATTTTGTGATTGTGATCATTGAGCTGGGCTTATGTGGATATTGGACCTTGTGTTTTTTGGGCTTACCATAATGGGTAGGCTTGACCCATTTTGTTTATATACACAGAAAGAGGCCCTATTCCTTTCCACTGATCAGTGTACAGTTTCCCCATCTAAACTGATATAGAGAAACCTGAGCTGGAATAGGGATAGTAATTCTCCTTTTCTTCTCTGCAAGACAGATCTATGATGGTTTCAACATCTAATGTCATTCCAGGTAATTTTGATTCCTTTTAAATTTCAATTTTGTAATTTATTATGTTTTCTTTACATGTCATATATTAAGGATTATATTGTTTCGTATTGAATATTTCCAACATAAATCAGTTAGAATATTACTTGAACGGATTTATTGAACATCAATATCGTTATTCTTTTGAAGACCATGAGTGAAAAAGAGTTGTGATGAAATATGTTGTGTTATATCTCCTTTGATATATCATCCTTTCAATTAAGTTATATACAAACAGTATTATTTTTATACAATCTTGTTGAAATCTCTTCATTAGAATCCAAACTTCACGCTTCTCAATATGTTAAGTCATTGAACTTAGCCAAATACATTCTTGACTTACCTCATGAATTGCTATTATTTTTGTATGATTTAAAGAGGTAGCAACTATAGTTTGTTTTGTCGAACGCCAAGATATAACTGTACCACCATATGCAAATAAATAGCCAAGATATAGCTATACCATCATTATGCTTTACCTATTTGGATTTGTTTATTTTATTTTTTATAATCATATACATTTAGAGATAATTATATATTAATAAGTTATAGATTCCTTGATTGATGATGAGATGTAGATTGTCTAGTCATCATGTGTGACGATAATTTCTATCATCTCTAGACTTAAGAATAACGTCTCTAAGAGATTAATGTTTCTAGCTCTCTTATGGAAGAATCATTTGACACATTATGATTGCATTCATATTTATTTAAAATTTCTATTAATCTTATTTTTGGGGCTTTAAGAAAATCTTGGACAACTCATTATTTATTTTAAGTTTTAATTTTTTATCTAATATACATTAATAAAAATAAAATAATACACATATGATTTTATCTATTTTTAAAATTTTGTTTTTATTTTTTTTCCAATTTCCAAATTTCTTTTCCTTTTATTTTATATATAATAAAAAACATGAAAAATACAAAAGAATTAAAAAATAAAAATATTTAATTCTCATATTGTTTTATATTGATTTTTAAAATTATTGATGTATTCAAATTTTGTTTAAAATGATTGTTCTTTTATTTACTCAAATTTTAATTTACACTTCATATTTAATCATTTTTTTTAAAAATAATTTCATGAATTACAATAACTTTGATCTTTCTTTTGAAGTTAAGTAGGCCTTGCTTATGTTGGTCAAGGCCGTTTTTGTAAAAATATTTTAACTACATTTTTGATCGTGTAAGATCCAAATCAGAATTTAAACTAGATTTTTACGATTTGAGTCAAATCTTCTTACCTTGTTCTTCGATCTTGATCGCATTTCTAATCGTGTTTATAGTTAGACATATCAAATGGTTGCACATTTTTGCAAGCAGACTTGCATTTTTAACTGATACCCTTTGAGTCAAATTGAATCTTTCACACATGAATCCCTTGATCCTAATTGTGATTCTAGTCGAATTTCTTCAATGATTTTACTTGTGATTTTGATCGCATCTTTGAAAATTTCCATATTTTTAGCCTAACTTCACTTCTTTTCAAAATATTTCCTATCTCCTTGGTTTAATCTTATAATGAGTATAATAACTAGGAAATCTTGAATAGGTATTTATAATATAATATTATTGAATTTAACAATTGGTTATATATGATATTAGTATGAAGTTAATTATAATAGTCATATAATGAAACAAAGAATCTA